>CM076569.1:235270360-235341770 GCA_034641835.2 Pinus albicaulis | reverse complement strand
TTCCGTAGCTAACCGACGATTCTGCAACTATCTTCACGTTTGAGTATGTTCCAGGTGGCCACTCAAGAAAAACCGCATATGGGCATAATCCACGTCATGTCTACATGGTTCGTTGCTCATCATGGAGGAAGAAACGAATTCTGGGTATGGTTTTGGAACGTGGGAACACATTTAGGAAGGAAGACTTCTATTAGGACTGTCTCAGTCCAGATGTCTTTTCCCTTTTCACGCAGCCACTTCAAGAGTCATAATGTGATTCCGATAAGGAAAGACAGTGTTCCTGAAATTATTTGCAAAGTCTTATTGCCCATTTACTATATAAACCTTGCCCCTAGAAGCCAGAGCTAGATTTTATGCTAGATTTCATTTTAGTTTTTGTGAATTATATGCTACATTTCTGAAGACGCATAGTACTATGTTCATTTATTTCATCTTTAATGAAATGACCAAATTTTATTTGTTTTTAGTCCAATTTAATTTTTAAAAATTTAAGATTACATGGGGTGGTAGAGGGCCTATGCCTCTATGATTGTTGCGTAAATTAGATAAGTATTCTATTTGCCTTTATTTTCGAATTTCAGATGGTGGTTGTTTAGTGGCTATACCTTGATTATACTCCATTCCTAACTCTTCCACAAGAAAAGCTCTTCAAGGTGTAATGATGAATGGGAAATGGCTATAAACATTGTAAGTTGAATTTAGCAATTTTTTGTTTGTTTTTCACTATCACGATTTGCTTATTCTAAACACTCTTCCACAAGAAGAAACTCTTCCAAGAAATCCTTAAGATGTTCAAGACATGACCGTGATAATGAATGATTTAGTTGTGAGTTTGCACTAAGTACCATCTCTGTTCTTACTCTTAAACGCTTGTCCAAAATATCATAATGATGAGTGGGATATGGACATGATATCTTAGTTTTTGTTTTTCATTGCTTTCAGTCTTTTTACTTGCATTTGCACTCAATTAAACAGTCAGAATTGTTCTAAAATCTCTTCCAAAAGAAGGAACTCTTCAAAAATATCAATAATGATGGAAAAACAGTGTGTAATTTCATAGAATGACTACATAGTAGCATAGGAGCATAGTTAGGATGCTACGGGTTTGTTGCACTTAATTCATGTTCGGTTGTTTTGTTTTGAGTTTTGATAATGACTTGCATGGTTTAACACTATTTTGAAGCTAGTATTTGTCTGCAGGTTTGGTTTGGTTGTAGTTCAACTCATTGCATTTGCACTCCACATTCAATTGTTATTCACTGCACATTAGATTACTTCAGTTGTTAAGATTAACAAAACAGCCTTCATTATTCACAAACCTCTTCTTGTTCTAAAATCCATAATTGATCTATAACCATATGAACAAAAGACAACATCATTTTAAGGCCTGAAGTACCTCTGCAATTTCCTCATCATTTCATAAACAGAGCTCTCCCTCAAAAGACTACTTTGAAAAGAAATCAATAACTCTTGAGTAAAGGTTTTGTGACATTCAATTAAATTGCAGAATAGAGTTAGGAATTAGCTTTAGAATAGAAAATCTTATGATGATATCAATTTTTTACTCCAACCATACTTCAAAAAATCTCTAATCAAGGACAAGATGTTACATCATTATAAGTTAGTTGTTTAAACTGTTTAGTTAGGAAGATTTGCATGCTTAGTTGACCATGTTTCAAGCTCTCTCTCAAATGCCTTTGATGAAAGAATTTGTCAAGTTTAGTTTGTGTTTTGAATCATTTGCTTAAAATTCATTATCAAGCTTTGTTTCTGATTGGTCATAGTTTAGATTTGATTCTGTTTTAAGTATTGCATTTGTATCAGTCATTTGTCATCAACCAATTAGGTTTCACTTTGTTTCTAATCATTAGCTTCCTTCCATCAGCTTTCTAGTCATCTTTCTTGTGAACATAAAACCACCAAAAGACCAAAAACATCATAAATCATCACAAAAGACCAAAAACATCACAAAACACTACAAACAACGCATTAGGAAACAAGCACCTAGGTACATACAGTACACTTCACTTCAGCAGTTTACCAACCCTGGTTGACAATTAAATGAGCTCAGTTTAGGAGACTAGATTGAGACCAAACATTTTGGCGCCGTTGCCGGGGAAGTGAAAACTAGGTAACCTTTGTTTCTTAGCATCCAAAAACAATTTTATGTGTAGAGAGAGAGATTCAAGGGGAATATTTATAAGCAGCAGAGGCAGAAGTTTGATTTCTAGAACACCACTTGTTTCATCTAGATCCAGAGCTAGTACACCTTCAACTCAAACCCATCTTCCATCCTCTTCTGATCCTGGACTTCTAGAAGATCTAAGGTCAACTATTCCATTAGAGAAACCTTTCCACTTCTAAAAGAGAGTCAACTATGGCAGAAGAAGGAGGAGGAGGAGTTTTTAATGGAGAAAACACACTATTTGGAGGTAGAGGTAGAGGTAGAGGAGAAGGAGGTAGAGGTGCAGATGGAGGAAGAGGTAGAATAGGAAGCTCTTTTGGGTTCCCTATAATTGATGAAGAAACCAATACAACCATGAAAAATATTTCACCCTCTGTCCTTCCAAACTTCTATGGACTTAAAACCGAAGATCCTGAAACTTTCTTATTCGAATTTGAAGTGCTGTGTAGAACTTATGACTACCTACAAGATGCTCAAAAACTGAAATTATTTCCTTCAACTTTGAAGGGAGCAGCATTGAAGTGGTTTATGAGTCTAATCAGTAGTTATATTAGAACATGGGAAGATATGAAACAAGCATTTCTAGAGAGATATTTGGATTATTGTATGCCAGTTAATCATAAGGAAGAAGTGTTCAAGATGTTACAAAAAGAAGATGAAAATATAGAAGATTTGTTGGAAAGATTTAATTACAACATCAAAAGGGAAAAAATGGAAAATCTAGATCAAGACACCTTAAAATCTCTTTTGTTGAAAACAATTAGGGATGAATGGTTGGATATTCTTAACATGATGGGAAAAGGGGATATATCACAACTCACATTACCTGAAATATCTGAGTTATGTATCAACCTTTCCAGAGGGAAATCTAAAACTGTCAAAGGTCCAAGAGATCCTGCTCTTGCAAGGGCAAGTAAATCTGCTTCTGGGACAGTAAGTAGATCAGAAATAGGACACATGCTTGATGAATTTAAATCTGACATCTTAGGGAGTCTTAGTGAACAAATAGACACCCTCAAGATACAAAACAAGCAAAAGGCTGAATCTGATGCCTTGGCAATCTTTTGTCCCAAATGTAGGAAGAAACATGCCTTGAGAGAGTGTCCTTTAGATATAAAAGTTGTAGAAACCTGTGTTATTTGTTCTGAGAAACATGAGACCAAGAATTGTCCTTCTCTTCCTGGTCTCAAGGCTGTTTTTCAAGAAGAAACTCCTACAGATTCCACAGAATCTCTTAACTTTGTATCTAGAAGACCTTGGTAGGGATCTCAGACACAAGGATTTCATGATCAAATGTATAATCAACCTCCACCTTGGAATTCTTGGCAGCAACCTTGGCCCCAATTTCAAAATCAATCTCAAGCTTGGGCACAAGGATCACAAGGTCCCTATGGAAGATACTCTCCATATTATCAGTATCCACCATCCTATCCACCATATCCACATTTTTATCCTCAAAATTCCCAACAAAATTTTCCTCAAAATCTTCAACAAAATTTTCAACAAAATCCTCAACAACATCATCCGAACCAACCACATCAAAATCAACCACTTCCATTACCATTCCCTCAAAAATCCAATCAATTTCCAGCTCAGCCCATACCAAACCCCAATAATAAGAACCCTCAGAATACATACATGATAGAAGGTCAACAATTTCCAACTTATTTAATTACTCCTCTAGACCTTAGTGATGTTCAACTTAGGTCTGGAAGGATACTTGAGAAGAGGAAACCTTCTGTGATCATTCAAGAACAAGATAATTCTGAGGAAGACTCCCTACGGGTTAATAAAAGTCTTGAGGAGGACACATCCTTTCAAGACCAAAACATTGAAAAACTAAAACAAAAAGATCCAATAAATCCAACTCCTGTATTAGAGCAACCATCCACATCTACTTCTATACCTCCCTTCCCGGAAAGATTAAAAATTGATAGAGGTGTAGAGAAACAGATCATGGTGCCTAATTATGATTTCTTAGATGAATTGAGAAATGTTTGCATTAAAATTCCATTATTGCAAGCCATCAAGGAAATCCCAATTTTAGCGAAAACAATAAAGGAGTTGAGTATGAAAACAACAAGAAAAAGAATAAGAGAAACAAAGAAAATTCAACTGGTAGGACAAATAGCAGACATTATGATGGGCAAGATTGCTATTCCAAAGTATCTTGACCCAGGAAATCCAGTTGTCAAAATTCACATCGATGGAATTGAGATTCAAAACACACTCATTGACTTAGGAGCAGCAATAAATATCATGAGTAGACAAATCATGGACAAACTGAAACTTCCTAATCTTCTCTTTACACCCACACTATTACAATTAGCAGATAGATCTGTGATCAAACCAGATGGGGTAATAGAAGACATTCCAGTGTCCCTAGACTCTTGGGAGTACCCTATGGATTTCATGATCCTAACTCCTAAGAATAATCTAGGAGGCCATCCTGTTATACTAGGAAGACCTTGGTTGGCTACAGCTGATGCTTTTATTAGTTGTAGGTCCGGTGATATGTATATTTCTGATGGTAGTTCAACAAAGAAATTCACTTTATATCCTCCAGCTAGGACAATTACAGATCTGGATGACACTCAATGGATAGAGGATGAAGAATATTTACAACCACTCTTCACAATTTCAGAAATTAGTGAAGATAATCAAATTCTGAATACTCTAGAAAACTTTGAATCTTCTCCAGAACACAAACAAGAATCATTTCAAGAGAGATCCAATATTGAATTCTTGTCATCTAGGCAGATGTATCTTCATTCTATGGACAAATTTGGCAGCTCTACAAGTGAAATTTTTCCAGGCAAAACCTTGAACATAAACAAAAACCTAGAAAAATCTCAACAAGAAGAGTTAGTCAAAGTATTACGGAGACATTCTTCTGCATATGCATGGGAATACACTGACATGAAAGGGATAAGTCCCAAGACTTGTACTCATCACATCTATATAGAGGCAAATTGCAAACCAATCAGACAACCTCAAAGACGGATGAATCCAAATCTTAGGGAAATTGTTAAAGAGGAATTGCAAAAAATTGTTAAATGTTAATTTCATACATCCTATTTCAGATAGTCAGTGGGTTTCTCCTTTGGTAATTGTGCCAAAGAAAAATGGAAAATGGAGGGTGTGTGTTGACTACCGAGAACTAAATAAAGCTACTCTTAAAGACCATTTTCCCTTACCTTTCATAGATCAAGTATTAGATACATTAGCTGGCAAAAAGTACTTCTCATTCCTAGATGGGTTTAGTGGTTACAGTCAAATCCAAGTAGCACTTGAAGACCAAGACAAAACCACATTCACCTGTCCCTGGGGTACCTATGCTTACCGAGTATTACCATTTGGATTATGCAATGCACCTGCAACATTCCAAAGGGCAGTATTAGGAATTTTTTCGGATCTAATACATGAGTGTGTAGAGGTGTACATGGATGATTTCACAGTTTATGGGAATACATTTGAAGAGGCTTTAGAAAACCTGGAAAAAGTCTTAAAAAGATGTCAAGAAGCAAACCTTTCACTTAGTCATGAAATTTTTTTTATGATGTTTACTGAAGGTATTGTTTTAGGGCACCACATTTCAGGGGATGGGATTAGAGTTGATGAGGCAAAAGTTGAAGTCATTTCTAACCTATCCATTCCTAGTTGTCAAAGAGATGTTAGAAGTTTTCTAGGATTTACAGGATATTATCGGAGATTTATAGAAAACTTCACCAAAATAACATCTCCACTCTTCAAATTACTCACCAAAGATTGTGAATTTAAGTGGACTTCTGATTGCCAGTTAGCTTTTGAAACCCTGAAAACCAAAATTTCTGAAGCACCTATATTAAGGGGACCTAACTGGAAGTTACCTTTTCATATCTCGACAGATGCTTCCGATACATCTCTAGGAGCAGTATTGGGACAAAAAGACTTGATTCCCTATGCCATCTATTATACCAGTAAAAATTTGACTCCTGCAGAGTTAAACTATACTGTAACTGAAAAAGCGTTTTTAGCTGTTGTTCATGCCATAAAAAAATTTAGACACTATATAACAGGTTATGAAACTTTTGTTCACACTGATCATTCTGCAATTAGATACTTAATGAACAAATCAATCACTAATGGCAGAGTTATAAGATGGTTGTTGCTCTTACAAGAATTCAACATTACTATTCTAGATAGGCCTGGAAAACAAAACACAGTGGCTGATTTCCTACCTAGACTCCAAAATATCAAAGATGACACTCCGGTTGAAGATCAATTTCCTGATGAATATCTTTTTGCAATCTCTACTCAAACTCCATGGTTTGCCGATATTGCTAATTATTTAATTTCAGGAAAATTTCCTTCAATTATGAATGCAAGGGATAAAAGAAAAATCATTAATGATAGTGCAAATTATTCATGGGTCGCTAATGAGTTGTACAAGACAGGTCCAGATTTGATCATTAGAAGGTGTGTTCATGAAGATGAGATGCATGATATTCTCAAGGCATGTCATGACGAACCTTGTGGCGGACACTTTGCAGATAAGAGGACAACCTATAAGATCCTTAATTTAGGATATTATTGGCCATCCTTGTTTAAAGATGCTAAGGAGTATGTCAAAAGGTGTGACAGTTGCCAAAGGGTAGGGAAACCTTCTCCTTCGGGTGAGATGCCATTACAACCTCAGGTACACATTGAACCTTTTGAAAAATGGGCCTTAGATTTTGTAGGACCTATTAGTCCTCCATCAAGACAAAAGAAATATATATTAGTTTGCACTGATTATGTTACTAAGTGGGTAGAAGCTAAACCATTACTTATTGCTAATGAATCATCTGTAGTTAATTTTATTTTTGAGGATATTTTTACTCGTTTTGGTGTCCCAAGGGAAATTGTTACAGATCAAGGAGCTCAATTTACATCAAGGCTAGTGGAGCAAATGATGGAGAAGTACAAAATCAGGCATAGAAAAACTACTCCTTATCATCCACAAGCAAATGGTCAAGTGGAATCTACTAATAAAGTCATTGAAGGAATCCTAACAAAGACTGTTCATTTACATAGAAGATATTGGGTAGATAGGCTTCCTGAAGCCTTGTGGGCCTATAGAACTACATGGAGAAACACAACAGGCCATACTCCTTATGAGCTTGTTTATGGAAAGCAAGTTTTGTTTCCCATAGAGTTCCAAATTCAAACCTTCAAGATGGCAGTTCATCTAGGACTTGATCTAACGGAGGCACAAAAGCATAGACTGGAGCAAATTAATGAATTGGATGAGATCAGACAAGATGTAGTTCAGAAAACAAGTCTAGTCCAACAGCAAAGGGCTAGATGGCATGACAAGTACATCAAGGAGAAGAAATTCAAAGAGGGTGACTGGGCTCTCTTGTTTGATTCAAAATTCAAGGATTTTCAAGGGAAATTTGAGACACATTGGCTTGGGCCATATGAAATTGTTCGAATTTTTGATAATGGGGCAGTAAAAATCAGAACTATAGATGAAGAAGAGGTCACTTTTCTTGTGAATGGTCATAGACTGAAGCTATACCACAAACCACTCTCAAGAGAAGAGTTTGTCAAGAAGTTCCAAGAAAGCAATGATGTGAAGTTAATGAAGAAGAGTCTCTCTTCTTCATCAACTTGATTAAATTTTCTGAAGCATTTCTCTTTGAAAAATAAAAATAAAAAATAAAGGTATAAACATGAAAACCAATCATTGATTGGCATGTTTATACAGAAAAGATAGGGTGAAAATCAGAGTCTCTCTGACACTCTAACTTTTCCCATTTTTGTTTTTACAAGCAGTTGTTACAAAATCATAAGTTCAGATCCATAGTGCTTATGATCCATCTCATTTCATTTCACTCCATTCACTTATTCATCCATACTCCATTTCATTCCATCATTCATATTTCACTTCATTCCACATATCATTCATCTCATTCCATACTCCATCCATCTCATTTTCATGACAAAATTCCAAATTTGATATCTTGCTGTAAATGAATAAAACATGTCATGGATTGTAGGGCAGTTCTTATGTTCTTTCACTCCATTTCATAAACTGAATCCATTCCATTTCATCATCCACTTCATACATATCATAACTCATCATCCATCTTCATTCATACCATATAACATTTCACCTATATTCCAAAAACACTCCATTCCGTGATTAAAATGCTCTACAGGAACATTCTGCAGCTCAACAGACATTCTGCAGCTGATCAGCCTTTCTGCAGCCAGACAGTCTTTCCACAGCTACAAAACCTGAAGGCATCAATCAGCAGACATTAGAATTGCAACAAAATGACCCAGTGTATCCATGAATCAAAAGCATCAAGAAAATTATGAAGACTCTTCCAAAGGTGAACAAAGAAGACAAAGACTACAAAAATCAAATGAAAGGCAGAGGTAACCAATTTAAATTATAATGGCATTTCATTAAAGTTTAGCATAGTTTTAGTTATGGATTGTTCGAAAAGGTTGTTTTAATTATTTTTATTGATCAAGACCAATAAACCCTCCACAGACTTTGGATTAAAATCTCTCATTTCAAATTCTATATCTGACATCATTTAAGCGGTTAAAATGGTCGAGGTATTTGAATTCTTCACGTCTCTTAACCAAATCATTCAATGATGATTCTCTTTGCCGTTGTAAAAATCTCCGCCGTCTCTTCAATCATTAATCTGTTCCCTCCACCTCACTCCACTACTTCATTCCGTGACCACTGCCATCACTCCATTCTGTAGCCGACATTTCATTCCGTAGACAGAGATATTCTTATCACCGAGAGCAGAGCCAAAGGATATCAGTTTGAATAGCATTGTGCATTATCATTGTAAATGCAGAGCAAAGCAAAAGGGTAAACTCAGAGGTATAGCAGCGTGAGAATTTGAAGCCATTTGATTCCGTAGGCAGACAAAGTATCACTGTGGGCAGAGATTGAGCATTATCACTATAAACACAGAGGTATAGCAGAGAGGAATTTGAAGTCATTTGTCACCGGGAGACAGAGGTGTAGCATTGAAGAATTTGAAGCCATTTGTTACCAAGAGACAAAGATATAGCAGTATGGGAATTTGAAGCTATTTTCCACCGAGAAACAAAGGTATAGTAGTGTGGGAAATTTGAAGCCATTTGTCACTGTCAAACAGAGGCATATCAGTCCAAAGTTTAATTGTCAATAGAGGCATATCAGCCCGAAGTTTTGAAGCTGTTTTCATTATCAACCAGGGGTATATCAACTCGAAGTTTGAAGTTGTTGCCACTATCAATCAGAGGTATGTCATTCCGAAGTTTGAAGCCATTTTCATTAAGAACTTGAAGCCATTTCAATTCGAAGGTGAAAGTCATTTTTTTTGTGGGTAGAAGAGTGTTAATTTGAACATTGAAGAAGCAATCATGGGTTTCATTGTAAGAACTGAACCAGTGGGTTCAAAATATTTAGAAGGCTACCCTTAATGCAAAGAAATGTTACAACAGATAGGATGCCTTCAATTTTTGGAGAAATTTAATGGCTTCCACAAGGAAGTCACTAAAACATTTGCAATATCATTTCAAGGAGTTGAAGTTGAAGTGGGGGATGTCAAATTTACTGTCACTGAATTTTTCATTGCAGAAGCTACAGGGTTGCTCAAAAATAGAGAGAGATGGTTCAAAAACAGAGAATTCCACAATGAATCCTGGAAGAAAATTCTAAAATCACCAGGTATGGATGTCACTGTATTTAAGAAAGGAATTCCCAGTTCTGCATTGAAAAATAAATGGAGAAACATACTACTTCTTCTGCAAAAATTTATTACATGTGAGGGTAGATATGGGACATTTTATGTCTACCACATTAGAATGATAATGCATTTTCTTGGGGAAGACCTAAACCTACCTTACTTCTTGCTTCAAATCTTGAAAAAAATGGCTTCCTGTGTTCAAAGAAGGGTTCAATTTTTAGAGACAACTTTATATCATCATGGGTTGGTTAAAATTTTGATTGAACATCATTTAACCAAAACAAATGATACATGGGACAATTTCTTGATAAGAAATCATTTTGAAGAGCCAAAAGAACCCACACCTGAACCACAGCCTACAAGGAGAAGCAGGAAATGGAGGGCTTCAAAAGTTGAAATTGACAAAACAGTCCAAGAGAGAAGTGAGGAAATCATTTTAGAGAAGTTGACTCAAATCAAGAGACAGCTTAAGGAAGAAAAGGTAATCATGAAATCTTCCATGGAGAAAGGAGAAGGATCTTCTCAGCCTAGAAGAAGCCACAGACTAAAGGGGAAACTGAAGAAAACACTAATCAAACAAACAGGGGTGATTAATATAGAAGATGAAGAAACATCCATTGAAGAAGATGTTGAAGAGGATTTTAATGAAGGAACCCCTGAAATTGACCCTGCTCAACAAGAAATTTATGATTATGTGGAAACTTTGGAAAGGAGAGCTTCAGAAAGCAGAGAGAGAACCCCTAGTCCTCCACTGTCTGAAATAGATGTATTAATAAGGGATAGGTATGAGTTGGAATTACTTAATAGACACATCAAAAATGAGAATGAAATTCTCAAGGATCAAGTCAAGCTCAAAACTGATATGAACTCAACCTTATCCCTACATATAGACAAAGTGGAAAAGACCAATGAGAAGTTGAAGAAAAGGAACAAGAAGCTAACCAGGGCACTCACCAACCTAAGGTTCAAACTTGTTATCAGAAAACCCAGAAGATCTCTAGCTTCCAGACAAAGGAGAAGAAGAGGATTAGATGTCCTTGCAGAAGCCTCTAAGTTCATAGGATAATTTGCATGAGGACATGCAAAGAGACATCAGTGGGGGTATGTTGAGCCTCAAAATTGTGCTTTCTTTCATTCCATCTTACCTCATTTTCCTTTGTCCATTGCTATCATAGACCCAATTGATCAATGAATATAGTTAAAATTACTTCTAGAATGATTTACATGACTGACTTGCTAAGTTTTGTGATTTTTTCCATTGTAAAGCATTGTGACCGGAACTAGCTGCAGAATGCAGACATTCCGTAGCTAACCGGCGATTCTGCAGCCGCCTTCACGTTTGAGTATGTTCCAGGTGGCCTCTCAAGAAAAACCGCATATGGGCATGATCCACGTCATGTCTACATGGTTCGTTGCTCATCATGGAGGAAGAAACGAATTCTGGGTATGGTTTTGGAACGTGGGAACACATTTAGGAAAGCAGACTTCTATTAGGACTGTCTCAGTCCAGATGTATTTTTCCTCTTCACACAAATTCTTCAAGAGTCCTAATGTGATTCCGATAAGGAAAGACAATGTTCCTGAAATTGTTGCAATTCTTGTTATGTTCATTTGCTATATAAACACTTGGGAAACCGAGAGCTATGTTAGATTTTATGTTAGATTTGATGCTAGATTTTGCTTAGATTCTGTTCTACATTTCTGAAGACGCAGAGTGCTATGTTCAAGTTATTTCATCTTTAATGAAGCAAACAGTGTTGTTTTGAAAGCGTTGATTTAATTTGGAGTTGAATTCCGTCAGGTGGTAGAGGGCCCCTGCCTCTTGCACGGATTTATTTGCGTAAATTAGATAAGTATTCTAGCTGCCTTTACGTTTTTGAATTTGAATTAGTAGTTGTTTTAATTATCTATTGTAGTTATACTCATTCTAACTCTTCCACAAGAAGAAGCTCTTCCAAAAGATTATAATGATGAATGGGAAATGGCTATAGTATTGTAGGATTTAGTTGTAATTTTTGTTGTTCACTATCACAGTTACACTTGTTCTAAACACTCTTCCACAAGAAGAAACTCTTCCAAGAAACTATTAAGATGTTCAAGACATGACCGTGATAATGAATGATTTAGTTGTGTGTTTGCAATAAGTACCATCTCTGTTCTTACTCTTAAACGCTTGTCCAAAATATCATAATGATGAGTGGGATATGGATATGATATCTTAGTTTTTCATTGCTTTCAGTCTTTTTGCTTGCATTTGCATTCAATTACACAGTCAGAATTGTTCTAAAACCTCTTCCAAAAGAAGGAACTCTTCCAAAATATCAATAATGATGGAAAAACAGACTGTATAATTTCATAGAATAATGCATGATAGCATAGTTAGGATACTCCGGAGTTTCATTGCACTTAATTCATGTTCAGTTGTTTTGTTTTGGGTTTGATAATGACTTGTAGTTTAACACTATTTTAGGCTAGTGACATCTTAGGTTTGGTTGTAGTTCAACTCATTGCATTTGCACTCCACATTCAGTTGTTATTCACTGCACATTAGATTACTTCAGTTGTTAAGATTAACAAAACAACCTTCATTATTCACAAACCTCTTCTTGTTCTAAAATCCATAATTGATCTATAACCATATGAATAGAAGACAACATCATTTTAAGGCCTGAAGTACCTCTGCAATTTCCTCATCATTTCATAAACAGAGCTCTCCCTCAAAAGACTACTTTGAAAAAGAAATCAATAACTCTTGAGTAAAGGCTTTGTGACATTCAATTAAATTGCAGAATAGAGTTAGGAATTAGCTTTAGAATAGAAAATCTTATGATGATATCAATGTTTTACTCCAAACATACTTCAACAAATCTCTAATCAAGGACAAGATGTTGCATCATTATAAGTTAGTTGTTTAAACTGTTTAGTTAGGAAAATTTGCATGCTTAGTTGACCATGTTTCAAGCTCTCTCTCAAATGCCTTTGATGAAAGAATTTGACAAGTTTAGTTTGTGTTTTGAATCATTTTCTTAAAAAGTCATTATCAAGCTTTGTTTCTGATTGGTCATAGTTTAGATTTGATTCTGTTTTAAGTATTGCATTGGTATCAGTCATTTGTCATAAACCAATTAGGTTTCACTTTGTTTCTAATCATTAGCTTCCTTCCATCAGCTTTCTAGTCATCTTTCTTGTGAACATAAAACCACCAAAAGACCAAAAACATCACAAAACACTACACACAACGCATTAGGAAACAAGCACCTAGGTACATACAGTACACTTCACTTCAGCAGTTTACCAACCCTGGTTGACAATTAAATGAGCTCAGTTTAGGAGACTAGATTGAGACCAAACAGGGATCATGACAAAATTTGCACCAAATTTGGATGAGAATCGCTCTCAGGTCAGAGGAGTAGAAATTCCCATCACAGAAGAAGCCATTCTAGAAGTTAGTGGGCTAACACAACAAGGACAACATTGGTTCTCTCAGAGGACTCCCCTACCAGAGTTTCTTGAACTTTTTTTGCAGGCTGGAGAAAGCTTTGTCTAGAAGGGGAGAGGGTATGATCATAAATATTTACCATACCCATGGAATGAGGTAACAAGCTTTGTTATGAAATATATAACTTGCAAAGGACGATTTACCACTTTATTCAAGTACCATTTCAAAATCCTGGCACATCTTCGATTCCCACGGGCACATGTTGAATCTTTAAACATGCCTTTATTTTTAATGAAAAATCTCCAACTCATGGCACAGTTCGCTCGACATTCACGCCAGGTGCTGGCAGTCCTTACAAATCATGGACTAGTTCATCTGTTGGTTATCAATGCAATGGATCGATTCCAAGTCTTCTGGGCATAACTCTGTGAACTATCAGAAGAGGAAGTAGCAACTATCATTGCTGCTAGGGACGAAGAACCAACACCTCCATCTGATTCAGTAGAAGAGGAAGAGCCGGAGGAAACGGAGGAAGAACCAGCACCTCCAGCTGATTCGGCAAAAGAAGAAGAATCGGAGGAATTGGAGGAAGAAGAAGAAGAACCAGAGGAAATGGAAATAGAAGAAAAAATTGGTGATACAGTCGAGGCTGTCACACAAGAACCAAACTTGCCTATGGAACCTATTGATGAAGGAATCATGGAAATAGGGGATGAAGTTGATACTATTCTATAGGAATCGAATTTCATTAATGAAGTACAAGGAGAAGAAATATCATTCAGGGGGCTGGCAAGTGATGCTGTTACACAAGAAACAACATCACTTGCCAAAAAATATTTGGATATTGGAATGGGTAGGGGTGTCACACAAGAACCACCACCAACTTACTCAGGATAGGAAAACGTGGAAAGAATGACCCCCGAGGTTGACACTACTCCACAAGAACTGGTGTCGATCATAGGTCAAGAAGCAATGCATGAAGGAGGCTCGACCCAATTAAGAAATGAAGGTCATGGAGAAAAGGAATCAGAGGTGGCAGATAAGACTAACATAGACCAGACAGAGAATATTTTCCATTCTCCTTTTTATACAACAATGCCAAGAGGAGCAAGGGGGTTTAATTCTCCCCAAAGTCTAATAAAAGAGATCATTGTCCCTCCCATACTGAAGTTTGTCGACTCAAGAAAGGTTATGGTCGTTGTCGGTTCATCGCTTGTTGATTCTCAGCAAGGGCATCCTGAAGTTCAGACTGAAGAAGGGAATTTTGTAGAAGAACTGGAGCAGAGAATGGTCGATGAAAGCAATGTCAAGGTGAAAGAAATTCTTGAATTGAGAAAAGGAGAGGAGGAGAGTTCTCCTGAAGAAAGGAAATCGAGTAAAGAAGACCTGGTAGAGAATTCGGTTGATGCCGCTCACAGCAGTCCACCGCCTTTTGAACCTGCTGCAAGGTCAGGAGACGAATTTAATATTAAACAAGAGTGGATAGAAAAATTTGGAAACATGGAAAACCTCTCAATGAAAGGTATCAACTTCAGTTTAACGAGACCATGCATCTGAAGAAGGAAGTTTGGAAGCCGAGAAAGCAAGTATCTCAGTTAAATAAAAAGGTAAAAGAATATAAATGGAAGGCGGTGAAACCCAAGGTCGAGGTTTCCTTAGCAGTCGTACAGACAAAATATGCTCCTACAACCTTTGCTTCCACATAGACTTGCCCTATTGAACATCTATTTGAGGTCCAAGAATTCTTCCTGGTTGCTGAAATTCAGAAATGGAAATATTCCACGAATGAACATAAGAAGGATATGAACAGTGTTCATGAGGAGGCCTCTGGGATTATTACTGGGTATATAGATCAGTTAGACAGAGCAAGGGGGAGGCAAGATAAACATCAGGGTAAGATGAAGGACTTAGAGGAGAAGGTACAAGTCTTTAAGGAATATAAAGATAATATATTTACCTTGGCGCAACAGGTAATGGCCCATAGACCTCCTGCCCATAGTTATGATTTATTCCTGCAGGAGCAGTTCTTTTTCTTCTGCCTGGACAATATTTGCAAGGAAATCAACCATGAGATTGAGGATTCGATACAGTTCCTTCGTATTTTGAAAACCCATGATATTGTGGACTAATACTTGATGTGCGAACTTTACATGCATAATTATTTCTTGAAGGATGATCAGACCTTCAATCTGGTTCCATTTGTGGGGAACGTTCACCTGACAGTCTTCACCTCCTACACTATCAACCAGGTTAAATGGAAGAATGCCTCTGATAATTTTGAAGAAAATCAAGCTATAAGACCACTGATGATAGGGAGGGAGAATGTTCAGGCAGTGAATATTTATAACAAGCACTCTACCTTTTTATAGATTGAGAGACATAAAACATATCATGGCAACATAGAAGTGGTGTACTGACCTTTGTGTTAGATAGGTATTTTCTTTTCAGGATGAAGCTCTTGATAGTTGTCAAAGGAGATGGATGTTGTCTTCATCAGCTGTAAGAAACTAGGAGCCTTTTGGAGCACCCAATTTTTCACAAGCATTAAAAAGAGTGTCACGTTTTTTTTCATGCATTCAGACTTGTGGGGTTCGGTGGATGGGGTTGAGGTTTCAGTTCCCCCTCTTTTAGCTGCCAGCAGATCAGTATACTCCAACATACAATGTAAGTGAATGTTGGTGGAAGGATATAATCCTGACAGAAGGATATAAACCCCCTTTAATAGAGTTGGCCAAAGAATACGACCTCACTCAATTTCATGCTGACCACAGCCGGTCCAACCCAGACCTAAAGAGACGGCGAGTGGCACAAGGACATGTAGAAATACTAGTTGGGGGGAGATGTTGGGTACCAAATCTGCATAATTTTTCCCTCCATTTTCACCCATTCTTTAACTTCTTTGTATCACTAATATTCATTAAATTCTATAAATGCACAAGGTAAAACCCCTTCCATTGTCTTATCTGGAATGTTTAATTAATGGAATAATAGTCATGGGGATTTTGCCTATGCGAGTTACTAATTATTTCATTTCCGCAGATCTTGTGGTCAAGGGGTCATATCTTTAGATCATAGGAGAAACTCCAAGTTTACAACACCATTTCGATATTGATGTAACAACATAAAAAATTCCAGACCTATTCCAGACCTTTCTTGTTTTCTCTAGGCAACTAGTTTGGTCGTTTTAATAACTGTATATTTGTAAAAATGAGTTAGAATTGAGAAACGGATTTTCTGAACAATTGTATAAGAATGGTTTCAAGGTTGTGAATCAGGAGCATCATGCAAGAGATCAAGTTTGTAACAGAAGATTGTTTAATTAATTGAATGCAAGCCATTTTGTTTTTCTTTCTATAAGATGTGAATCCATCGCAGCACTGGTGAGAGAGTTGGGCCCACTCTTCTGATCAGGTGTTGCGTTATTTATGTGTGTTGTTCTCGCATTTATATTTGTACATTTTAACTGATGTTATGGTACTTTCTTTCAATTTCTGTGAATGATTCTATAACTCTGCAATTTATCTTCAATCACTGTCACAGTGGTTCTTGTATATTTGAGTTTTTAAATTTGTGATTAATGTTAGATTGTGCCATTGCTCCTACATATACCTTGCGCGTTACCTTGAAATAATATACTCACCTAAATTGATGAATTAATGTGGAAAAGGGTTGAATAGTTTATTCACACTTGGACACCAACAACTGTCATACCAAAAAGATAGTTTTATTGATTCCCTTATGCCAAAATGATCACACTCTAAGACTTCAAAATCATTATATATAAATTTATGTCAAGTGATGTCCATTTTCTCAAATAAAAAGAAAATTTAACCTCAATATTAACTACATCCTCAAATAAATAAAAACATTAATCTCAATAGTGGTAAAGTAAGCTATCCTAACAATTAAAATTTTAGGTTACTCTAAAATCTAAATTTGACTTATTAAAATTTAATTTCCAGCTACAACTACTATTCTTCCTTCTTCCTTCTAGAGATATCTTTCTCCATTCATTAAAAAAAATATAAATCTTGATAGTGGCAAAGTAAGCTACCATAGAAATCGAAATTTTACTCTAAAATTGTTAGGTCCCTATATTACTAGTATAGTCCCTTATTGTTGTTAGTGTAACCCCCTTATTGTTATTATTGTACCCCTGTAACCCCCATATTGTTATTATTGTGCGCTTAAATTATTATTTTTAGGTCGGCTAGGATTGCATTGTGGCCCCACTAAGATTACATTGTGGCCCCATGGGCTTCTATATATAGAAAGGAGGTTTTGTAATTTGTAGCATACAATAATTGTTCATTCATGTAATGTATTGGAGGTTTCCCCCTCGAATTGGCTTATTTATAAGGCATTGATATCTATTTTCTTCTATTCTTGGAGCTGGTTTCACAACATTTGGTATCAGAGCTTTGGATTCTAGGGTTTTCGCTGATCCAAATCGATCATCGTGGCATTTTCACTATAAATTATTTTCTACGAAGGTTCAGAAGCTGAAATTTTTAGAGTACGAAGCTGAAATCCTGAGGAACATCTTTGAAAAATTTCAGAGCTTGGTTCTCAATATTTTCGGAGATATGATCTATGGAAGTTAGGGCGTTTTGCAGGCTCTTGAATTTAACCTAAATAGGTCATCACGGAATTTGCGCTATAAATTTTTTTCTACGAAGTTTCAGAAGCTGAAATTTTTAGAGAGCAACGCCAAAATCCTTAGGAACATCGTCGCAAAATTTCATATCTTGGTTCACAATATATTCAGAGATATGATCTGTGGATTTTAGGTCGTTTTGAGGCTCTTGAATTTCATCTCAAAGAGGTTATCATGGGAAAATATTCATAACTCTCTCTCTGAGCTTCGGATTGGAATGCTGTAAAAAGTGACCGCAATTACACGGATTGTAGTTTCTTCTCTATAAATTTTAGAGCCAAAGGAGGAAACAATGACATGTGGAAATTTGTACAAGTTCACTCTACTGAACCAGTCCATAATTGGGTAATCGTGGGAGATTGGACATAACTTTTCCTTGAAGAATCCAAATCAGGTCAGACCTATGACAATTGAAAGAAGCTTCAAGGGGCTACTACAAGGCCAAATTTTAGATATTGAAGATCTGCAATTACAGATATAATTCAATTTCAATATAGAGATCCTTAAAAGAAAATAAAAGGTGTGTATTTGTTTTCTCGAATTGCATAAGCCTTGTTTGAAGAATCAAGTTGAATTGATTCCAAGGGCATATTGTAGAATATATATTAGTATTGGATTCTTAAATGGCCCCTAAAAAGAATTCAACACCCATTAAGCCTTTAGAAGGCTCTACTATGACTCATGAAGACGAATAATGGCAACATGACATATCAAATTTACAGGAGTGAGTGCAAAAAATTTCACTCTCGCAAAGAGAAACAAAAAATGACATGGAAGTTTTGAAGAAATGCATGGAAACTAAGACGGATGGTTTGAATAAAGGCATGGAATCTAAGATGGATGGCTTGAAGAATGACATGGAAGCTAAGATAGATTGCATGGAAGCTGGCATGGAATCTAATATGGATGACAGGAAGCTAAGATCGATGAAAAAATGGAAAACATGAAGAATGATCTAAAAGCAGACATGGAAGGTTTGAAAAAGTTGATACAACAAATGTTTCCTAATGCTGAAAATATAGTGGAGGAAACTCATGATGAGAACAAAATAAATGTTAATCGTGATGTCATAAACTCTAATGTTGGCGGGAAGAACCACCATATTCCAAAAATGGATATGAGGAAGTTTGATGGAAAGGATCCTGTAACATGGATACTACAGATGGAGCAGTATTTTGATCTCAATAATGTGCAAAACACACAAAAGGTACGCATTGCAACTTTACATTTAGAACAAAATAAATTTGTATGGTATTGATGGCTTTTCTCCCGTAAAAAAATTGTCACTTGGTCAATTTTTACGGAGGAAATGATAGCACATTATGAGGATACAAAGAGAGACACCTTCTTTAGCCAATTGATAAATATCAAACAAAAGGGTTTAGTGGGGGAGCACGTTGAGGACTTCCAAAAATTTAATATAAGGGTAACTGATATTCCAGAGGAACACATGATTGATCTCTTCATAGGTACTTTAAAGGATAACATCCAACATGAATTTTGTGTTTTGGAACCTGATTCATTGGAGAAGGCATTCAGGTTGGCAAGAAAAATTGAATGTAAAATTATGGCGATGAGGAAGCCTACCATTCACTTCTATAAAGAGGGAAGTGTTGCTACTCCTAGATTTCCACAACCTACAAGGTTGACACCACAAAAATTGTAAGAAAAAAGAGCAAAAGGGCTTCGCTTATATCTTTGTAAGAATTCCCAACTAAAACAAAAGTTTCTTTTGGAATTTCACACTTCTCCTTTAGGAGGACACTCAGGATTTTTAAGAACTTACCACAGGGTGAAGAAATATTTTTTTTGGGATGGCCTTAAATTTGATATTCAAAATTTTGTGTCGGAATGTTTGATTTTACAGCAGAATAAAGTTGATACAATTAAGACCCCGGGTCTCTTACAACCTTTATCCATTCCAAGTCAACGTTGGTAGGAGATTTCAATGGATTTTATCACAGGTTTACCTAAGTCCGAAGGAAAGAGTGTCATCATGGTGGTAATTGATATACTTACCAAGTATCCACACTTTTGTGCATTATCTCATCCATTTAAAGAAAGTACAGTGGCTACTACATTTATGGACACAATTCAAGAGCTACATGGAAACCCAAGGGTTATTGTGAGCGACAAAGATCCCATTTTTACTGGAAGTTTTTCAACGGAGTTATTTTCTTGTTTGGGTACTCAATTAGCTCATAACTCATCCTATCATCCTGAATCCAATGGTCAAACTGAGATAGTAAATAAATGTTTGGAAGGATATCTTCGTTGTTTTGTATCTGATAAACAAACACAATGGGTCAAGTGGTTACCTCTCGCTAAATGGTGGTATAACTCTTCCTTCCATACTGCAGCAAAAAAAACCCCATTTATGGCACTTTATGGATATCATCCACCATCCATCACATCATCTTTAAGAGAAAATTTGAAGGTTCAAGCAGTGGAATATCACATCGAGCATCAACAAGAAGTTCTCCAGCTCTTAAAGGATAACATGAATTTGGCACAAAATCGAATGAAACAATAGGCAGATCAACTTCGTAGCGAGAGAATTTTTGATGTAGGAGACTGGGTATTTTTACGTCTACAACCATATAAACAAATTTCCCTCAAGAAACCTAATAAGGATAATAAATTATAGCCAAAGTACTATGGTCCTTACAAGGTGTTGCAAAATATTGGTACTATGGCATACAAATTGGAGCTTCCTGCTTCTTCATGAGTGCATCCAGTTTCCATGTTTCATGCTTAAAGAAGGTTATAGGTGAAAATATTCCAGTTCAAACAATATTTCCAGAACTTGATGAGGAAGGAAAAATCATATTGGAACTTGAAGGGGTCACGGAAACAAGAACTCGACAGCTATGAAATCGATCAATTTTAGAGTATCGCATCAAGTGGAAAAACTTACCCACTGAAGATTCTACATGGGAGGATGAGAATTTTATACAAAAACACCCATAGCTACTCAAGAATTGAGGACAACACTTTTTTGAAGGAGAGGGGCATGTTAGGTACCTATATTACTAGTATAGTCCCTTATTGTTGTTAGTGTAACCCCCTTATTGTTATTATTGTACCCTTGTAACCCCCATATTTTTATTATTGTGCCCTTAAAGTATTGTTGTTAGGTCGGCTAGGATTACATTGTGGCCCCATGGAATCCTATATATAGAAAGGAGGTTTTGTAATTTGTAGCATCCAAGAATTGTTCATTCATGTAATATATTGGAGGTTGCCCCCTCGAAGTAGATTATTTCTAAGGCGTTGATATCTCTTTTCTTCTATTCTTGGAGTTGGTTTCACAACAAAAATTAGCTTATTAAAATTTAATTTCCCGCTGCTCTAAAATTAACTTAATAAAATTTAATTTCCCACTAAGCTTATTCCTTCCAAGGTTCATAGAGATCTCCTTCTCTATTCATTAGATTTCACTGTAGAATTTAGGAGGAATATGTGGATCCTGGACTCAGTTGTAGAATCCATTATTCAGGATGGACAGGAGTTCAAAACCTCATGAGCAAAAGGAAGGTGAGAAGGGAAATGAGAAGTCCTATGAATTCGAAATAAAAGGGGAGGAGGGAATTCAAAATAAGAGTGGATTTTGTAGAGTAGAACATATCGATCTGATAAATTTAGACAGGCATATGAGCAAGGTATGGATGAAATTAGAAGTTTGAAAGCTAAAGGATCAGTGAGAAATTGACCCAAAAAAAAGTAGATATCACTGAGGGCCATTTCTGACAATAACACTCAAAATAATTGTATCGTAAGTAATTGGACCAAATAATATATAACCACTTAGTAGTGTGTGTGAAATTCATCTTGGAACTATTCCGCAACACCAACAACGATATCACCAATTATGCTATTGGGTCTATGCTGTGCCGAGGGAATCAAGATGAAATTGTAGTCAACGCACCTCCAACCCAAGGTAGTCATGAAATCCACTATGATTTCCTTCCCCGTGGCTATGTTCCACTTATTATAATGTAAGGGGAATTTATAAAAACATGCAATCCTGAATCATGTTGATGAAATCAAATACTCTTACCAATCTACATGTGCATTTGAAATCATAATATACGGATCTGGGACCTAATAGAATGCCCTATTATTATTTATTTAAGGCCTACCATGCTTATTTCCCATGCTAACTATTCTGGAGTTAGAGTGATGAAGACGAATGGGCTTATTATCATATATGGAACCCTTTTCTACATAAGAAGATCATATCGCAAGCTTTAATGAAGTACACAAAATCTTAGTAGGACAAGCATATGAGCAAGGTATGGATGAAATCACAAGTATTAAAGCTAAATAACTAGTGGGAAAATGACCCAAAAAATCTAGATATCAGGGAGGGAACATTTGGGACAATTTATAGAAGAGTTTATGATGGAAACGATGTTACATGTATGTTTATTGCCTTTTTCTTCTATGTCATACACTCATTTTTTAGATCATTTTTTTTTAGTTCGAAGTTAAATTTGAATCTAATTACTTCAAATTTGAAGTATCTTGATCTCAATTCCAATATATTTTTTGGTAGCATTCCCCCCATATGGGGAATTTGATATAGTATATAGAACCGTCCCAAAAATGAGAGAAGAAAAAGAGAAAACTAAATTTTTTGTAAATTAGTTATATGTGGAAGACCATCTTATTGTGTTCCACTTCATATGTTAGGTTAGAGATGACGAAGGTTCCTATCATGAGCTTCAGAGCATCTTTGGAGAGTCCATTGGAAATAGTGTTTAATTCATGCATAATGTGTGTAAAGGAGATCCACTTAAAGGAGGTGATATCTTCCTTGACCGTAGGATGGACTGAAGGTAAATGTTTTTAACTTTTGCATTATTATTTTCCCAGTCTATGAATAGTTTGGAATCACACATCACCTGTAATCTCTTTACATTTTTTTTTATGAAGTGTGTAGTAGGAAACAAAGCGCAATTACTCAGACCTGTTGTTGGTTCCTCACCCAGGTGCATATTTGACATGTATGTTGTGCGATTGAGTGAGAAATAGAAAAAAAACCAGCATCACAATGTGGAATATAACCTTGTGCAGTGCTATCAAATTACTCCCATGGAGTATGCAAAGTTAGGGTGCTATGATTGGGATACATCATTGTAGGGATTTTGGGTCAACTTTGTGCTCCATGTACAATTTTGTCACTAAGCCATTGGTAATATCTCTAGGGATGAACATGGAGTTAAATATTGTTATGTTCCTGGTTCATCATATACAATTAATCATAATGCTTGGAAAGCCATCAAAAGAGGAAGACCCTTGTCTTCAAGCCATGATTTTAGGCAATCTACCAGACCATTTGACACCCTCTTTTCTCCCTGCTGAATTCAAATTTCTTACTAATTTAGTCACTCTAGATCTTGGTTATATTGCACTATCTGGATTTCTTCGAAAGGAAATTGGGGGCATGGAAAATTTGGTATTTCTATGGATAGGATCAAACTCATTCAGTGATGAAATACCAGCTGAAATTGGAAAAATGTTAAGCTTAATATATTTGATTTTCGGGGTTGTAAGTTCAGTGGGCAGATTCCCCCAGAAATTGGAAACCTTAAATATTTGAAAGATCATTACAAGAAATCATTGGAATTTTCACAAACTTATATATCTAATGACTATGATTAATGGACTAAGTTGGTGGATTCCAAACACAATTTCCAACTATAAGAAATTGTAGGTACTAGATTTTTCATTCAACACGCTGATTGGGCCACTCCCTGATGATTTTGCAAATATGGAGTCAATTCAAAGTTTTATTGTTGAGGAAAATATTCTAGCATGACCCCTTCCATCTTGGCTTGGTGGATGGAGAAGAGAAACTTATATAAGGTTATCCAAAAACTAGTTTTAAGGTCATTTACCTCGAGAAATGGGAAATTGTTTGTCTCTCATAATATTAGGAATTGATGCTAACGGGCTCTATTGATCAATAAAATTAGAGCTTTGTCATGCCAAGACTCTAACCTATATCTCTTTATCACTTAATTAGTTTACAACTAGCTTAGAGGACACTTTTCGAGAGTGCATGAATTTGACAAACTTGTTACAGCTATCAACAAATATGGGTTGAATGAGAAAGAGTGAAATGGTTTCTTATAGTTATGAATGGTGATATAGGTTTGCTTAGAATCCATTTAGGATGGGAACAATTTTTCTGGTGGAATCCCTGGCTATCTTTCAAGTCTTCCTTTCGTCACCTTAGGCATGGCACACAACAATTTCTCTGGAAAATTATCATATGAGATTTGGAGTTCACATACTTTGCTTGGAATATCACTCAACAATAACTTCCTTCTGGGTGGCTTGTCTCTGTCCATGTCTACTTCCAAAAATCTCCAGAGGTTGCACCTTGATAACAATTATTTACAAGTATTTATTCCTAAACAGGTTGGAAAAATGAAGAATTTAACAAATTTATTACTTCATGGAAAGAGGCTCAGGAAAATTTCCTCCTAATTTTTTTGACTATGTCAATCTTGTGGTTGTTGATTTGGAAAGTAATGATTTTTCTAGCACAATTCAAAAAAGTATTGGGCAGCTAGAAATGTTGGATAACCTTTTCCTTTCTCATACCAAGCTTTCTGGTTCCATTCCAGGTGAAATTTGTGCTGGATACAATGAAATATTCCCATTACTTGATTATGAGTTTACATAACACCATGGATTGTTGGAACTTTCATCGAATAATTTGAGTGGTAACCTTATTGAGCGTATTTGGAATTGCAACATGATAGTTGAGTTAAATTTATAGGGAAGCCTACTTACTGGTCATGTTCCTTGGCAACTTTCTTGGCTTGCAAATTTGACTTTTTTGGATTTTTCCTTCAATTTTCTTAGTGGACCCATTTTACCTAATTCCGAGAGACTCCAAAACCTTCAAGGTCTGATTTTGTCTCATAGCCAATTTTCTCATAGCATTCCTATGGGGTTAGGAAGGAATTTATGCCTTGTGAAGCTTAATTTAAAAAATAATAAATTGACGGGCACCCATCTGGCAACGCTTTGAAATCCAAAAAGGCTCACTCATTTAGATTTGAGAAACAAAAATATGACTGGAAGTATCTTACCATCATATTTTCCAAATCTCGACAATCCTTTATTGTTTTGGGATTTGAGAAATAAAAATTTTACTATAGGAAATCTATCTTCACTAGTGTTTTTTGTTGTTCATAATAATAGTCTTCAAGGTACGCTAGTCTTCACTAGTGAAAAATGCGATTTATTTGATGACGATTTACACTCTTAATACATTTTCAAGCTTAATAGTTTTGGTTCACAAAAACAATGAGTTTTACTCACAAAATTATAAAAATATGGTTTGGATGTATACACTTTTGATTTTAAATGTACTTGCCACTTTGGTTTTCCTGGACTCAAAACAACAATATCAATGTGATGGATATGGAATTTTTCTCTTTATGCATCTGATGCCTCTTTCTCTCTAGTAAAGTAATATTTCATGCTATTTTGAAATGTATTTAGATGTGTTTCTTGCAGTTGACTTTATCTAGTTGTGTGGGTTTTCAGAACTAGTGGCAAGGATAATTTATTCCACTGTTATAAATGTGGTATGCTATTTATGAATTATAAAATTATCACTCCTTCTCAAATTATCACCACTTATTCTCTTGTTTCAATGTAGTCCAAGAATTATTTATTTTATCATGTACCTTTTCCTAGGATTTTGCTAATATATCCTCTTGAAGGATTGACACCCTTGTGTGGAAAAAGTAATGCACCACAACTGCCTTGTGTGTTTTGAGGTAGGTCACACTTATCTGCATAGTGCAGTAATTTTATTTTTCTTTTTAAAGCATAATTTAGAATAATTTTTTTTGGATATATGAACCCTTGTCTGTTGACTCCTCCGCAGTATTTATTCGATTCTACAAATATTATTAGTGTATTTATGCTCAGAATTTTTTCAGAGTTTCTTGAATTCATTGTACCCAAATCATTGAAAAATCTTAAACAAGTCCCCAAGGAATGATTACCATGAAAAGAAACAAAAATATTCTCAAATCCCAAGATGCCAAAAAATAATGGAGGTATCCACCACCAAGCACAACTTTGAAGGAAATATAGAACACCCACACCTCTCCCACAATCCAAATAATCGAAACTATATCAAGTGTCAATAAGGGAGAAATAATTACTCCCAAATAGGCATGAACCCTTGATAGAATGATCCATATTATACGATCAAGGCATTGGTCTAGCATTTGTGTAAAATAAAATAAGGACCAAGGCCTTGATTACTTGCTAAGAATTTAAATTATTAGGAATCTACTTAATTATACATCACAAATCAATAGTTTCTCAAATGACTCATGCACAATTAACTCGAAGCACCTAAGTCAAAACTTCAAAAATGCAAAACTGCTTCAAGTACACATTTGAGGCAAACTTTGAAATAAACACAAAGACTTCCTAAATAAAGCCTCTACATGCTAGGATAATACTCAATGAAAAAAGCCTCTAGAAATTACCTCGATGTAAAGAATTTATCAATATCTAAAACTAGGAATAAAATTGCACTTAAGCAAGCACACTTTTATATTAATTGACTTTTCCTACCATATATTTACCTTATTGAAGGAGACATAAACAATAACCAGAATTTGCTTTCAAGAAAACACTCAAATAGATAGGAAACAACCACCATAGAGAAGATGAATAAAAATAAGTCACAGAACTCCATACTATAGTCAATAACACAAAAAAGAGTCTATTGGTTGAATGGGTAAAACAAGAAAAAAAAAATGTTTGAAAAAGAAATCAGAATGGTAAAAACAAAAAATGTCGAATGGAAAAAACATGAAACAAAACCAAGTATGTCAAGTAGGATAAGTGGCTCAAATTTGGGTACATGTGAAGGAGTTGTTCAAGACAATAAAGGTACAATTGGAAAACCCAAGATTTTACTTATTTTTTAGAAGACGAGACAAGTATGAGAAAAATTTGAGACTACTATTAGATAAATAATCAGGAATATAATAATTTGAAATAAATGAATGTTGAAAACTTGTTGAACCAGTACCAATTCATTGAACAGAGAGAATATGATAGCTTGTAGCTAGTGGTGCAAATACACTCCAACACAAGGTGCAAGAAGTAACACCTAGTATGTATAGCTACATAGAGAGCAATTGCACCACCAATGAAATCAATTCATGCAGGGAAACTGCCATAAGAAACAACCAACACCAATGAACAATGTCTTGAAACATTACATGATACCATTAAGAAGTAGGGGCAAATCACGTGATTAATCTTTGGGATTACAAGAACTAAAATATCCATTTTAGATTTTGAGTGCACAATCTTAAATGGGTATTTCATATCAACTATACCCACACCTTCAGGAGGGGGTGTGAGTCATGACTTCATAAAAAAAATGCCACACCATCAGGAGGGAGTGTGAGTCATGAATTCATCAAGAACAATGGAACACCATCAAGAGGGGGTTGTCACTCCAGTGACATTCTAGGTCATCAATGATTTCCAAACTATTCAAAGAGCACCTAGAGTGGATAGCTAGATAGATAAGATAAGATAATTTTAGTAATGTCCAACATGTGCCCCCAAAAGTAGGTCAATTGTATTAAAGAAGAGTACAATCAACATAAGTAGAATGTGGGAGTGCAAGCAGAATTGCTAGAAAATGTTGAAAATAACTTAAAAAAACAAAGAAACAAGTTGTAGTGTTGTCGTTACATGCCTATTAAATATCATGGCATAATATAAAATAATAAATAGCCTACAGGGTAACTGAAAAGAGAAACAACCAACACCAATTACCGACAACCATTTCCAATGAATTGAAACATTGAATCCTATCATTAAGTAGGAAGCAAGTCAATTGATTGATCTTTAAAATTACCAGAACTAACACATCCATTTCATACATTGGGAGCACAATCTAAAATGGACATTTTAGATCAAAGACACCCACAACTTAAGGAATGGGCATGAGTCATGAATTCGTCCAAAGCAATGCCACACCATCAAGAGGTAGTGTCGCTTCATTGACATTTAGGTCATTGTGTGACTTATAGACTATTCCTAGAGCATCTCTTTTCACTACTACTTCAACACTTCCATGTTCCATCAACACAATCATTACACAAACATTCTAAACAAAATTGGAAGTATATGCTAACCTGTTCCTTCCAAAATATTAAGTCGAAAGTTTCAAGCATGGGTGGGAATCAAATTTCAGCCCCTCTCACCAAAAAACAAGCCCTTTGAAGGGACCCAGTCAAATTTGTATGTTCAACATCATGCATCAAATCTAGAATCTATAGTAATATTCATTATTAATAACTCTCACATACATACATACCTAAATAGTCCACTTCTACCTCTATCTATGTATTGATTTAATTTATCAAGAGAAAATTTCTTAAAGAAAAGTGGAGTTAATGTGTTTCTGCCATGCTTAACATTACATAATTGTTCCCATGGAAACAAAGGGGATTTTCAAGTGAATGTAGACCCCAGAAAATTACCATTAAAAATTTGAAATTTTAACTTCAAAGAAACAAATTCAAGAGGGTGGAAAAATTATTTGTCAAAGCATCACATACGCATCACACTTGTATCCATTTTCTCCATCTAGCCATTCAAGTGAAGTAAATTTATCTAGTGAATCCTCCAAAGACGCCATAGCTCCTTGAATTTCGGCATTAAGATCCATCATATTCTCATATTGATTTGAAACCCGATAGCATTATGTAAATTTCACCTGTGAAAGAAAAATAATGAAATTTTCCTTATCTATAAAGAAATAATCACCCAAGTTTGGAAAGAGACACAATGTTAAGAGACAACCATAAGTCATTCATATATGTTCAAACATACTTGGGACTGAATATGGCCCCCAAATATATAATATATAAGTGTTGTCTCACGAGTATCAGGATCTACTTCCTTCTCTCCTCGAACTTTATCAAGACAAATAGATTGCATTGAATCAACTGCAACCCTACAAGGAGTTAAAACAATCATTTAAACTTAAATGACACTCATACATAACACCCTATGAAAGAGCTAAAGGAGAATGGTT
Organism: Pinus albicaulis; assembly: GCA_034641835.2. NCBI lineage: Eukaryota > Viridiplantae > Streptophyta > Pinopsida > Pinales > Pinaceae > Pinus > Pinus albicaulis. The sequence goes on along the minus strand of CM076569.1, from coordinate 235,312,652 downwards.
TCAAGAATAAACCATCATCCATTTAAGCCAAAATAAAAGGAATTGATAAATTTTCACATAAGCTACCTCATGAACTCATGAGCATCTTCTTTCCTTTCATATCCAAGACTTCCACTAATTTTGGGGATATGGGAGAGTATTCCTATTGGTGAAAATGGTTCTTCACTTTGCTTAACCATCCAAACATGATGTTGAAGCTCAGATAAAAAACACTAATAGTTCCTTCCACCTGCCAAGTCAGAGTGTAAATTATATCAATATGAAAACCTTGATGCCAATAGAATAAGAAATACAATTTCCAATAGAAGAATGCCGACCAAAATGAAAAAAATCACATGTATCTATATGGTTTGATTCTAGCAAGTAAACTACAAGTGAACTTGTGTATGTGAGACACTGAAGCACAAAATTTGCAAAGAAGTTGTGCATACTGACCAATAGAAAGGATCTCATAGTAGAACCGCATATTGAAGTTAAAATAGAACATTGAAAATATATTCTTAGTATATCATCCAACATTAAGAATCTCATAATTGATGGTATTGAAAAAAAACATGATATCAACACAATTCGTATTCCAAATAAAATGAATATAAAAAACATTCAATTGCCAAATTTAGCATATGTTTACATTCTACAAGTTACATGTTCCTACAATTGATCATCCCACATGGTGGCAACATTAATTTGTTCCAGCTGAAAATCTCCACGAATATTTCATAGGGAAACAAGATATGATCCATCACATATACATAAATGAGACTAAATAGTAGCATTATTTTCAAATTCCATTTATTTAGTGAAAGTGAAAAACATAAAAAATTATTGGGCAATTAATGAAGCAAGAATTTCCATGATAACCAAATACATGAGCTTACCATCGACCTTTTTAGGCTTCGCCAATATTCCATTAGTACCTACATTCGAGGCTGAAAATGGTACTCTAGTGTTAGAATATTTCTCCAATGAATCATTTTTATTACAAGTTCCAAATCCATTGGATGAATTCCAGGAATTATTTTTAGAGTCCACGACAGTAGGATATCTAGTAGCTTTACAATCTAATTTGTAACCTTGATTCCATTGCCTGGTTTGGAATTCTAATGAGCTAAAACCAAAGGTAAATTCATCATCAAAATGTAGTCACAGTTAATTTTATAACCTCAAAAAAGGAAATAAATTTTTGTTTTTATAGATAATAAAATTATCTTGGCACTGAGTAAACTTCCATCCATCTTGAATGCTTCATTGTTTGTCTTTGTATCTGTATTTTTCAAATACAGATGAAAGCAAGGGCTCTCACACTAGCTATAGTACTCTAGGTCTTACCACTATTTTTCATGGTAGAACAAAGTTCATATTATTCACATGCATTGCTTAAATGATATGCACGATTATCTTCGATAAGTTTCATTTGTGGCTTGTTTTTTGGTCTCACTCACAACCTATTGAGATTTTCCATTTGTCTATAATTTCATATTATACTTGTTTCTAGTTTATCTATTTATAGTATCAAAAAACTCTTGATATAGTTGCACTAATATACCCATTGATGGTACCTTCTCCATCCATTTATGGTCATAACTTGTTGCAACTTTAATTTTATTTAAGTGTCTGCCATTCTAAAATGTTTTTTTGTCTTTTGCAGATTTCCTTTTCAAGTGTGCTTCAAATATGTATGTGATATGTCTAAAGTATGGGAGAAGCTTTACCGAGAGGTAGCTACTTTTTTTGTTATAAATGATAAAATAATTTTCTTATTGTATAATAGAATAATATTCTTTCCAAAAAAGCTCAAAACAATATAATCCAAGTGAAAGGATACTAAATTTGGCTGCTTCCAAGCATTGGAATTGTGCCTCCAGCACCTTTGGCACTCGAAAGTGTACTTATAGTTAAATTTGGAATATATAAAGGATGTTGTTGTAAAAAAGATGTTATAAAATACCACTTAAGAAAATGTGGTAGATAAAAGAGACTTGTATTAAAAATTTATGATCAACACTTGAGAAAGGAGCTGAAGTTATACTTTTATAGGGCTAATTGAGCCACAAATTCAAAAATGAATTTATTTCTCCTCTTTGGACACAAGTTAAAGATATATCCTTCGAAATCTAGTTTTTTTGACACAGTAGTATCTATCATACCTCTTATACTTTCCAAACTGAGCATTGATTGCATAATGAGGAAAATCCAAACACAACCAAATCTCATTGTCACCTTTATGAAAATACCAACTAACATTATTTAACTTTAATGGAAGGCTTAGGGTCAAGCTTATAAATGAGGAAATTTTTAAGCATCTATTAGATACCTCAATTTTTCCAGAAATAAGAGCATTTTTACATTGTTTGTCTAAAGTGATTCGAAATTGGTACTAAGAAGCATCCAAGGGAAATCAATAATCTATCATGAAGGAATAAAAACCCTAGGAATTTTAATATTAGGAACCTCTAGCATGACATGAATACTAACGAAGATGCCAATTATGAAGTAGGAATTTCCCTGTATCTAAAGGATCAGGTTATTAAGGAGGCATAATGGCTTTGGAAATTAATATAAAATCTTTTCTTGCAGTCTACATTATGATTTATTAGATTTGGTTCTATTGATCCATTAACGTGCCCTTTTGTTTTTTATCATATCTATTTCTCATTAGTATATTATAATAGAACCATCTCATTGGACAACACTTACATTTTCTCATTGGGAATGGAAAGAAGGATAGAGTTGGCACTAACTCATGGATAGGGCCCTATTCTTCAAGGCTCTGGTAATGAAGGGTGTGAAGAATCTTCTCCACAAAAGGTATGCGGAAAAATTAATGAGGAAAAAATACTCCTTCCCACTAGAGTACAAAATATTGGATCAATAACCCAAGGAAGACAGTAAGACGAGGCTCAATGGTGGACACCTTTAGTTGAGGACTTAGCTCTCATAAAACAACAGTTAGCTTTACTGATTAGGAATAGGTGGAAGGTTAGAGTTGGTACTAACTCATGGATAGGGGGATATGCTCAAAATATATCAAGATTTCTTTTAGACATGCTATGCTTAGAACACATCTTCTAACCTCTAAGTAATGCTTACGACTTCGAATCCAATAATCAGGGCATTCAAGGATCATGATGGAAGGAGGAAGCACATGTCAGTATTCAAGGTGCACATGGAACTGAAAGGGAAGATTCCATAGGAGCACTCAAAAATACCTCTTTTAGGTCAAATGGGAACCTTGAACATCTAATATGGGCAACAAATAATGAGGCAGGAGACTACAAGATAAAATTGGGTTACAAATAAAAATGTCATTCCCTAAATTCTTAGAACCTTGAAACTTGTATCTCATTTGGAAGCTCCAATATCATATTATAACCAGAATGTTCCTATGGATAGTTCTAATAACAAAAAATATTACATGGGAAAACATATAAAATAGGTCCTCGCAAGGCCTAGGCATTTGTAGCATGTGAAAGGAAAAATCTGAAAGTGTGTCTCACATATTTTCTTAAGTGTCATTTTACCAAGAAGTATGAATTGCCTTGAAATATCTAAATATGGAGAAAGAAGGCTGGGAAGGAGAAATCATCAAAGAAGCCCTGGAATATTGGCAGGAAAATAATAAGGTATATAAAGATCACTACTCCTTGCCAACATTTTTACTCTGGGATATTTGGCTCACAATGATTTGTTCCTTGATTCAAGATACATAAGTCTTATCTCTTGGAATCTTCCTTAAATAGATGGAACCTACCTTAGCTAGTCAAAAAGCCCTGAGAAAAAAGACAAAGTCCAACAAAACTAGAAATCTCCACAAGCTCACCACATGGTTTCATTGACAATGCATTAAAAGAGATACCACTCAAACTGACCAAGGAAATATTGATCATCATAAATTCTAACCATATTTATTTTGAATGTGGATGAGGTGTTGTGCAGAAATAAAGTCTGCCACTATTTTTGATGAGTTTGGTAGGAGAAGGGTTGAAGAATTTATATATTTATGGGGATTCCAAATTAGTGATTAAGTGGATGCATGGATCCAAAAATAAAGAAGCATTCAATTACAAAATAGTATCGAGTAACCAGACCTCTATCTCATTCCATTACATCTACCAAGAGTACAACCAAGAGGCATACGCGAAATCCATACAACAACCAGCAGCTTCACAGAAGTGAAGGTTGGCACTATTTTGATGAATTTGGAAAGAGAATAAGAGTTTATAAGTTTATATATTGCAAATTGGTCATCTAGTTGATGTAGGGATCCAAAAATCAGAGGAGCATTCAATTAAAATAAATTAATTTAAAATGAAATATAACATAAAATAGTAATACATTAACATCAATTAACCCAAAAAAATTTATGACAGAAACAACAACTCTAAGGATAAATTATGTGCTTGAGATGTTGTTACACCAATTTTTGGTCATCTAACCATTTACAATTAGATGGATCGAAGTACACCATTGAAGACTAATTTTACCACAATAAAATTTCTTTCACTATAAGAAATAATTTTATAAACCATATTTTATTAAGTTATTTCTAGTTCAAACAAGAAACCCCATGAGGAATAATTAAAATAAATTACTATTTATTTGATTGTCCTCTAGGAATAATTAATTAAACCACTTTTTAAATAATATTCCTGGTCATATTTAACCCAATTATGAGAAATAGTTAGATAAACCATTATTTTTCTCTAGGATTAATTAATTAAATAACTATTTAGTTATTATTCTTTGTTAAATTTGACTAAATCACTTAGAAATAATTAAAGAAATCATTATTTGTTAAATTATTCCTTAACCCCATTCTTCAAATGATAAATAAATAATTTATTTGTTTATTATTTCTAAATAAAAGTATTTAACCAATTTAAATTCCTTTTCCCTCCAACAAAATATAAAATATTCCAAGCACTTAGATCTAGGTCTTGTTTAATAATAATTTATTATTCACCATTATCGAGGATAACTGAATTTTTGGTTATAAAAAGGAGGGTTTTTCATTCATTATTGACTTTGATCACTTTCATTATCGCGCTTTGATATTTATCATTATTGCTACTTTTTTCTTGCTTCTTGAGCTCCCATAGAGTTCAACACATTTTAGGTTTTCTACATGATCGAGAGAGAAAGACTTATGGATATGAAGCATTGAGGACAACCAAGAAGCCATCCCATTGAGAGGGACTGGTAACATCATTCTTTGTTTCCTTCCTAGGCATTAATACATATAAAATAATTTATATCTTGTCTTGTCTATTGGATATTTGGAGAAAATCTTATTTCTTATTACTGTTTAACTGTTTTTTCTGCATAGATCTGGGTTTTTGTTGCATTTGTTTCAACTATCTATTACAGATCTAAGGAATTTAGGCAACCATCATTGTTTTTAGGGTTGTTTGTCACACACAGTTAATGTGAGCTCTTTTCGTACACTTGCATTAATAATTTACACTACCAAATGGTGACTCCACTCTTGTAATTCATATACCTGCATGACCAAATGCTTCAGTAACTAGGTTTTTTATTAAGTTATTTTTAGTCCCTTGATGTTGTTTTTTACATTTTCCATAGGTAACAGGTATCACCCAAGCTAGAGACGACAAATTTTTCCGCAAGCTGCTGCCTGAGGATATCAATCTGGAACTCACACTTTTTGGAAAAAAACCTATGATTTCTAGTTGAACTCGCAGCTATCAGCCCAGAACCCGTGATTTCCACAATTTACAGCTCAGTACCTACGAGCGGTAACTTTTTTCATAGTTTTTTTTGTGACAGTCAGGATTTTCCTCAAGCACTATTCATGGTTGTTTGCTCTTTTTCTTAGTCTGTCTTAGGCTTGAATATGCTCAGTTTATCTCCTTTAAGTAGAACATATCCCCTTAGGGTTTCAGTGCACTTACACCTTTCTAGGAGGGGTTTATCTGAGTATGTAGTATGAGATTTTGCAGCACTTTTAGCCATTGTTTAGGGTCTGGTCTATCTTTATTTCAGGTCCCTTTAGATCGGTTATTATTCCATCTAGAACCCCCTCTTGATTTTTTCTTGGTCTTTCCCTTAGGGTTTCCTTTTTTTCCCCTAGGGTTTTAACCTTTCGCCTCCCATTTTGCAAAAATTTCCCTCTGGTTTCTTGCTATTTTCTGCACCTTTTCTAGTAGATCTAAATCATTAGATCCCTATCTCTTAGAACTTAGATATTTTGGTCTTCTTGTGTTTTTTGAGTAAATTTTTCCCGCCTCTTCGACTAGTTGTTTGGGAAGCCTTCTTTTTTGGGTTGAATTTATGCATCTGTAGCTGTTTATTTTCCTATATTTTCAATTTTATTTACAGTACTTCAACATTTTTTCTTTTTCTTTATACAACCCTCTGGGCTCAATTAAAATTAATGTTAGTTACAAGCTTAGTTACAATCTTGAGTTCTGGACTCAATAAATGGGCATGACATTCAAAGAACCTGATTTTTTTTTAGGTTCAAAGAATTTAAACCTCAAGGTTGAAGTTTGGCGAACCTTGTGACGCAGATCAAATCCATAGTGAGTACAACCAAGAGGTGGACACCATATCAAGCAATAATGTAGAAGAGAATCTGGTTCTCTGCAACTGAAAGTTTCAAAAAATAGTAGGGAGGAAACACTTCCACCAAGGCAGATGAACTTCTGATATGAAATCTCTTCTGCATTGAATGCAATTGTAGAAGAATTTTTTTTTTTGATATTAGTTTGTGGATTATCCTACCTTGAAAACAAGGTAACCCTCAAGATTCCCATGTGCTCTTATTTTTTACAGTTGAAACACCTTTGTAAATGCTGATTGATTCCTCTGAATGTGGAAAGGCACTTCCAGATAGGAAGCCTTCCTATTATCTGGATATAGCCTAAATGGCCTAGATCTTGCATGTAATCCTTATGTAGCAATAGGTACCTACTCTCTAAGGCTTTGGTAATGATGGTTGTGTATAATATTCTCCACAAAATGTATGAAGAAATATTAATGAGAAACAAATACTTCTAATTCCCACAGAGTACGGAATATTGGATAAAAACCCTAAGGAAGATAGCAAGAGGAGGGTCAATGGTGGAAAATTTTATTTGAGCACTTCCCTCTCATAAAACAACACTTAGCTTTAGTGATTAGGAATGGGTAGTAGGTTATAGTTGGTACTAACTCATGGATAGGGGGACATTCTACAAATCTATAAATATTTCTTTTTGACATGCTATGCTCAAAACACGTCTTCTAACTTCTAATTAATGCTTATGACTTCCCATCCAACAATAGGGGAATTCATGAATGAGGGTGGAAGAAGGCATCAGATATAAGTCTTCAAGATGCACAAGGAGCTGAAAGGGAATATTTCATAGGAGCACTAAAAACTACCTCTGTTAGGTTGAATGGGAACCTTGACCATCTAATATAGGAAAAAAATAATTGGGTTGGAAACTAAAAGATAAAATTGGGTTACAAATCAAAATTCCATTCCCTGACTTCCTAGAACCTTGAAACTTGTATCTCATTTGGAAGCTCAAAGATCCTCTTATAACCAGAATCTTCATATGGCTAGTTCTAATAAAAAAAAATCTTACATGGGAAAGCATATAAAAGAGGGTTTGGAAAGGCCCAAGAATTTGTAGAATGTGTAAGGAAAACTCTAAAAGTGTGTCTTCCATATTTCTTTAGTGTTATTTCACTAAGAAGTATGAATTTCCTCGAAATATATGACTGTGGGGAAAGAAGGTTTGGAAGGAGAAATCATCAAAGAAGCCCAAGAATATTGGCAGGAAAATAATAAGGCATAGAAGGTGTTAGCCTACACAATTTCCCAAGGATGAAAGGATATCGATGGAGGTAACCTCAAACCAAGCTTTTAGTTTAGTAGCTAGCCCTACCAAACCACAGAGTGCACTCTGTATGAAAATCACAGCCAAGGGTTTGACTGGTTTAAGAGTGTATGTTAGGCTAGATATCTCAGCTGTAGGGTTTTGAAAGTTTTACGGTTTTTATGCTCAATGAGGGATGAAATCATGTAAATAGGTCAAAGTATCAAAGCTTATAGCTGCAAGAGATATTGAGGAGAAAGGTCGTTATGATTTTGTGATGGATTTAGGAGTTTGTCGGTGTAGTGTAGGGTTTGAAAGAGAAAGAAAAACTTAATGAGAATATGCACCATGAATTCATTAAACAAGAAGGAAGATTACATAAAATGACATTCCCAACAAAACATAGCTTTCATGAAATATTTTTGATTATAAATCTCTTAGGAAAATAACTGAAGAAAGAAATATATGGTAGGGAGACAAGTATATAGTTTATATAAAATTATAACAGAGAAACAAAATATCACAAACTCACAACACGAATTCCTGAATAATAGCTGCAATTGGTCCTTTGATTTCCTATATATAAAAAGATGAAGTACAAGTTACAAGAGTTCCACCCTCTCGTGTCCAACCATTTTCCTCTATGAAAAACACATACATATAGAACAAAAACCATTTTCCCTCTCTCAGGGATTGAATCCTAGAGTGTAGGAACAGTTTACATGAATTCCTCAACAAAAACCTAATGACTAGGGAGGTTAACAAACTCTCCTCACAATAGAAAAACTGATACATTTGACCTTGAAAATAATTTACAAGCACATGAATCTACATAATTTTCACTTTAACAAACATATTTACCATTGATTACATCATGAAAACATCATAAATGAGTAATTACATCAAGAAAAACTAAGTTTCACTGACAAAACTGAGAAAATAGGCTTCCAAGAAAAAGCACAGCGAATTGATAGGAAAGAGCAGCGTGTTAGAAGAAAACGTAGCATGCCAGGTGTACGAGGCTTATGGAGGAGTTCAGGAGTTCTCATGCTCCAAATCTGGATCTGAAAGATGCTGGAGAAATCTATCCCTATATAATATACCATAGAACCCTTGAAAACTAAAAATTAGTGCTCAAAGACCTCAAAAACTCAATTCTTCCACAACTACTCCAAAAGTGCAGCGTGCCTCTGAAAAAATAGGCAAAAATGTGATTTTTAGTAGTTTTTTGACCTTTTCACCCACAAAAATGTGATGAAATGGATCTCCCAATAGATTAAGTTGATGTAAAGGTCAAAATAAATCCATAAATACAAAACTTTCGTCATTTGGAAGTCCCCAAAAAAAGTGCAGTGTCAGGCTCACTACCCTTTTGGACCAAAAACTGTGCATAATTGCCAAAATGCCCAAAAAATTCTAAATTTATCAATTTTTTTCCAAATTTGCTCAAAATTATTCCAAAATTTCTCCTTGAATTGAAATAAGGATGTGTTAGGCCATGAGAGAGGCATCAACTAACAAATCAATCCTATCCTTCTCTTTTTGCCTCATTAGGGTTTCTTTGCGCTTTTTCTTCAACTACTTGATTCTTACCTGAGACACCTGATTTCTTGGACTTTGGTGGGCTCATGCCTACTGATATGACCTCCCTTGTGCATGTTATTCTCTATGGTTTCATAATCCATTGCTAACCCTATCTCAATGGGAAAGGGAATTAGGGTTTAGTGAAGGGAAAAATAAGGGATTTGGAGAGTTTTTGCGAATGAAGGGAGATGAAGGGGTTAAGGAATTCTTAAATTATTGGGAAAATTTAGTGGGGTAGGGAGAGATGTTAGGGATTAGGGGAAAGTGAAATACTATGGAATGAGTGAGAGGAAGGGGTCCAAAAAGGGAAAAGCAATCCTAACCTAGAATTGTCTAGTCTAAGTTAGGGTTTGTGGGAAAATAGTAAAAATGAGGGATATGAGTGGTGAGAAGTGACTAGGAAGGTGTATAATAGGTGGGGGAAGCTGTGTGAGTTTCAATCTCAGGGTTTTACTCAAAAATTTGTCAATGAGAAAATGAAACCAAGAAAATACACTATAGACCCTAGAAAAAGGGAATTTCTCTTTCCAAGCATGAAATGAAGACACAAGAGGTGATTTGGATGCCCGCTTACTTTTCACTGATACACTAGACCCTATTGTTGATGAAGAATCCCTCTGCAATGATGATTTGGATCCCTTGAAGAATGCACAGTGGATGCATAACAAATGCACAACGGAGAGGAGAGATGGCACTCTTGCGCACACCAATTGTTGTTTTGAGGGTGCAAGTGCTTTTTCAAGGTGCAGATAAGTCTCTTGAAGATGAAAAGAGAAAATGGAAGCTCTTTTTGGTATTTTTTAGCTTAAAAACTGATTTTCTCCTTTGGTGGTAAAGTGGCCTGTTGAGGCCTCAAAAATCTGTGGCAACAACAAAGGGGGATAACCACCGGGTCTGGCCCTTAAGGCAGTTCCTTTTCCGTTTGGGATAGTGGCTCCGACTGGATATAATGGGACCAGTTTCCCAGAGTTGGATTTTTTGTTTCATTGTTGGATTTCTTTCAAGGGATTAACATGAAGAATTCCTAAAAAATAAAACAAATTTATTCTAACATGCAAAAACCTGAAATTAAAACTAATTTAATCTAACCCAGGATAATACTATTTCGATGCGATCTAAAATGATACCTATTCAATCTGTGATGATAAATATCATCATAGATTTAATAGAATTATTACTTTGTAAAATAATTCTCTTGAAGAATAATTTAATCAAAAGAAAGTGAAAAAAATATCGCATATATTTGATGATCATATACAAAAACAAATCAATTCCTATCTTTATATCATACAGTAGTGCAATTGATATTTTAGACAAAAACAATTGATTTCATATATCATTCATGAAAGTTGGATTCATCATTAATATTCAAAACATAACTAACATACATGATAATTGTACCAGATGTGTATCGTCCTGTTCATATGATCAATGGTAGTAGGCCACATTTAACTCATACATCAGTAAGTCTTTCAAAGAATACAGAAGTGCATCAACAATGATCAACAAAATGATATGTAGCTGAAATGGCCGTGTTCCATTATTTCATCAAGACATCCAAAAAATTAGTTACAATTAAGCATTCTTTGCGAATGTTCTCAATAAAATTCTGGACCCTTCTCTAAATGCATGAGAAGGGTTTAAATACTATGCTAATTACATACAAAAAGATTATATAAAAATATCTTATGAGGTGGTTTCAAACAACCTTCCTCATCTTTAGTATATTTTTTCTAAAAATTGAAAAAAAAACTAACTAATAATCATGTTGGATGATAAGTTACTGCCAGTTGCGCTTTTTTGTTCACAAATGTCAGACATTGGTTGCACTTGCAGAGGTTTTCCGGATTCTATCTTCATTTGTGCAACAAATATAGCGTCCAGTAAGAGCAGTTGTATTCTCTGTATGGAGTTCAGAAAGCAATTCAGTGTCATGATCTGACTGCGTGGTTTGACCAATAGCTGCCAGTATGCTTCCCAATCAGTTTTCTTTAGCTGTAGAAGTGTTTCTTCCCTGAGTTGACTAGCTTCTTTCCAAATTTGTTCTAGATCTTTGATATCAGGAAGAGATTTGAGATTTCCTTCTCTGATAAGCCCAGAAGTATGTAATATATGGTTAATCGTTTTAACCATATTCTTTGATATACCTGTTGCTATGGCTATGGATAATTATGCTTGTTTCACTCATGCATCCTAGTCTGTAAAAAGAATATCTTTGAAAGTTTCCTTGATCTTTGGGAGATCTGACTTCTTCCCTTCTTCTGTATCCTGCTATTCAATATAATTAGAGATTTTGATATTGATTTCATTGAAATCAATCCTTTGATCAATGAATGTGTTTGTTAATTGTTCACTGAGTTCTAGATGTGGAATTATGTTTGACATTTGTACAACAAACATATTTTGTTGTTTTGAGAGTAAGGCCCTTAATGTCGATGCTTCCTCTGCAACTGCTCAATCAGTGAATTCCTCTGCAGTAGGAATTCCTTCATATTTAGTAATATCTTCTCTCAACTGTTCAATCAGTGAATTTTTGCTAGATAAGTCATTTTCATGACTTATCTTATGTATTTCTATCTCTCGTTGTACTCTGAGAAGTTGTTGTTCCACTTTCTGATTTGAAATCTTTCTTTCTTCATCTAGCTGCTTTTGTAGTTCCATGATTTTGACATCCTTTTCTTGGATCAAAATAGATACTTCTGCTTCCTTATTGATTGTCACAGTGGTGTATGCACCAGCGAATTGAGATAGCCGAGTTAAATTTTCAATCGGATTTGATGGAGTATCTTTCCATACTACTTCCATAATTTCATTCCCTGGTGGTGTTTCAATTCTCCTTCTTTTCCTCTGTTTTCTCACTATAGCCTTATGAAGAGGGCTATAGAATACATCTAGTGGGGGAATATCAGTCACCTTGAGGATAATCTCATCAGTCGTATCTGTAGGAATGATTTCCGTTTCTTGGGAGATTATCTTAGGAGTTTCAATGATTTTCTTTGTTGAAACTATTTGTTTTTGAGGAGTTTGGAATTTTGTATTCTTCTGAGATGATGATTCCTCTAGAGTATTTGTCAGTGTATTGTTGAATGAAGTACAATTTTTTTCTAATTCACTTTTATTTTGTGAATTTAATTGTTTTGCCCTGATTTCTTGAATTGATTTAATCGTATGGTTGGTAATCAAAACATCTTGTGGAATCTGTCTTAGTCTCTGTTCTATGAATTCATTGAATCTTTGTATTTCTTCTAGATTCAGGTTCAATTTGACAAAATTTAGGATTTCTTCAAAAGTCTTGACAGATTGTAAAATATCTTCAAATATGTCATCAGTGTGCACAATAGGTTTGAGTTTGACTGACAAAGTAAATTTGTTAGAAACCTTTTCTCGGTCGAACTGTCTAGAGGGTAAAACGGAGAGCTTTAACAGCTCAATCTTCTGACATTATTTCAATGCACGATTGAAATTTCTGAGTGTAAATGAACCACATGAAATTGGGAAACTTGGGCACAAATACTTTTTACTGGCTTTCAACGCTTTAGTGAGTCCATTACTAACTGTTTGGTAAGCAATTTCCCTTTCCATCAACTTGTCTGAAACATATAATGGAAGAATATGCGAGGGAGAAAAGATTCCAAAAATTCTAATACAGGAAAATGATTCTTCAATAAAACTCCTACCTATCATTTGAAGGTCTGTAAGAGATTCCTTAGTGAACCTAGGGCTCACAGTGTCATACATATATTGGTGTAATGGTAGTACAACACCATAGCACAACCTATGAGAATGTGGTGCATAATTATGTTCCCATATCTCTTTATGACTCAAATGTTTGGGGTAGGGTCTTCAGAGGTCCATTTCCATCCCATAAATGGAAATTTGGTAGAAAAACAGATAGCATAAAAAATGTATGCACTCATAGAATTGGGGAACAGTTTTGGAGGAAGAAGTTCTGGTTTGGCGATATTCATTAATTGCCTTAACTAGATTATCTTAAAGGATAGTTGCCCAATTCATTATGAGGGAGTTAAGAGAGGAGTCAATTAGGGGAATCCAATTTATGGAGAACTTGGTATTATCAGGTAAACCATATAATCTGGATAACATTGTTGCTGCAAATTTGTAAGGGTTTGCTAATGATGCGATAGGATACATACCGGTTTTCTCATATTTGAACTTGTTGTCTAATTTCCTCCAACCTTCAATTGCCTTGAATGGGTCTTGGTTCTTCTCAGGAAACTTTGCAACAAACTAACTGTTATAGGAATCTTGTAGGTTGAGCAGCTTATACATGATCTTCAGATCTTCAGGTCTGAAAGAACCTAGAATATCATCTTTGCAGGTCCTTAACTTTTTGTCTTTGATTGCTGCTTTATCAAGCACCCATCTAATCATGTCAGTATATGGGAGAAGAGTAGCTCTAGCTGCTATCCTATGGAGGAAAGAACATGCAATATCTTTGAATTGCAAGTCTGAAGGTGTTGCATTATCGGCAGTCACCACGACTTCCACTACTACTGTCTCTTCGTCTTCAAGTATAGTGTAAATAACTTTCCATTTAGTAGCTCCCCCATCAGTAGTGCAGATAGTATCAGAGACTATAGGTGTCATTCTTCTTTGTTCGAATTCTACAATAACCTGTTTGTCGTGCTTCTGAATAACTTTGCGGATGGACATATATTTGAAAGGAAATCCCTATTAAAGACAGAGTAAATGATCAAATTATGGAAGATCTATTGAAATGATCTGTTTTGAAAGGAAAAAATCCGTAAAACAACTATATCATTAATTAATCATGACACATCCATAAATGTTTACATCAGGATGATAAAACATCATTAATACTTTCTGACATGATTTATTTTGCATATAAAATTCTATTAAAGCCTATTAAATCGATCAGATCGCTTCCTTTGAACCTGTCTTAGTGATGTGTATTTCCTTCTGTTTATGCGATATGCGATTTCGTGAAATCGCAATATCGCAATATCACAGTTTCATTAAGGATTGCTTAAGGTTTGGAAGCGTAAATGTGCGATATGCAATTTATTGTGTCGCTTGCAAAATTTCACATCAATAATCGTAAAATCGGGATTTCGATGATCTATTGTTTTAACTTAAGAAAAGATTTGTGCAAAATTTCAATTTGCGATAGAGATGGTTTTATTTAAGGAGCTTTGATGTTTTTTGGAGTTTGATTTTAATAAAAAGACAAAAATAATTTCAAAAAGGGTCCCTATTTTTATTTATCAAAGGTCTAAATAGCTAGTTAAAAAATAAAAATGAGGGGGTTGTTGCATAGCAAAAAAATTGGCGATTCACTTGGGAGAACCAGATATCTCTGTTTGATTTATTTTGACATTTCTAAACTTTCAAAATAAGGAAAAGATATAAGAATCAAAATAATATGATTCATGAATTAAACAATATTTTTTCAAAATATAATCTATTTACCTATCTCATTTCTTCTAAATTAGCTCCTTCAGTAATAACATATAGGTACCTATATCAGTCAGTACTTAGATTTAAATAGATAAAGTAGGTTTTCTCTAAAAATTGGTTTAATAGATTTTTACTCATTTATCACAGATAGAGCCATTGTTGCCAACAGGCGTTTAAAGCCTCGACAGGGTTATATTTTAACCAATAATGATTCATGGTCCCATCCGAATTTGATTTATTATTTTTTTAAAAATATATTTATGACATATCATTAACTTTCTTTTTTCTTGATACATTTTCAAAATCATTGTCCAGGTTTGGTCGCCTGATAATGACAATGTCATTCACTGATAGTAATTTAGACTGAACGAGCTAGCTCGTGATGAGACCCCTTGTCTATTGATTTTTTATAATCATATAGCTATTACCCTGTTATAGTATGCAGTTTTGGTAATATTAGTCTACATTATTTCTCTATGATCATGATAAATAAGCTCGTGATGAGACTTATTTTCTTTTGAATCTATTCATTATATATATTTCTTTTATTTTTAATTATTTTTAATATATATAAAGAAGAAATTTTACCAGATGGGATGAATCATTAGCTCGTTTAAGAGTTATGGATGATAATTGTAGAGTTGGTAGATACCTTTTTGTAGAGAATCCTTGCTAAGTTAAAAAATTCCTTTTCTAACTGATACATAATAACTATATTTTATGATATCTTGAGTCCTTTTCGGAAAGAAAATGCCTTCAGTAATTTCAATTTATCTAAAAAAATAAAGTTTATTAATTTCTCATACTTATAGTCATTTTTCTCTTTACTTATTTATAGAAGAAAAAGATCAAAATAATTTATCAGAAATTTTGTAAATTTGAATGAACCAATGATGATGCTATTTACAATTTTATTTTCCTAAAGCAAAAATAAAATTTAAAAGCTTGGGTTTCTAAGAGAAATATTTTTTGAGAATTTGAAAATTTACAAGCAAGGAATCTTTTCTACCTGATAAGTCTTGCAGCAAAAAGGTAGATAAGCCTATTTTTTCGATGATTTGAAATGGACCAAGCCATAATATTTGGAATTTGGTATGCTTACCTTTTTCCTCGTGTGCCTTATCCCATTTTAAAACAAGATCTCCTATTTCAAAAAATTTTGAACTGGTGGATGATGTGTCAAATGAGGTTTTCACTATTTGTTGATGATGAGAATGTATAGCCTTAGCTTTTTCTCTTTGTTCTTCCATTTTAAGAATTTGATCTTGCCTAAGTTGAACGGAAGATGAAGGATTTTCATCGATAAACTGTACTAAATTCAATGATGGTATTGTTACGTTTGTGGGTAGAATTGCTTCTTTCCCATAAACCAACATAAATCGAGAAGTACCTTTTGATGCTTTCTGAGTGATTCTACCTGCCCAAAGAGAAAATAATAGTGCTTTGTGCCAATTTTTATGATTTTGTTCTACAGTTCGTTTGATGACCCTTATGAGGTTTTTATTTTTAGATTCAGCTAATCCATTACCTTGTGGATAATAATTAGTTGAGTATTTTAATTTAAAACCTCTTTTCAAAGCGAATTCTATCATGGCATTTCCAGAAAAGTAAGATGCATTATCAAATATCAAAGTTGATGGGAGACCGAATATAGTGATTATGAACTGATTAATAAAATCTGTAATACTTTACGTATTAACCACCTTTAATGGGATATCTTCTACCCATTTTGTGAAATAATCTGTCGCAATTAAAATATACCTATGTTGTTTTGAAGAGTTAGGAGTTATTTCACCTATAATATCTAACCTTCATTGTTCAAATGGTTGTTGGATACTGGTTGTAATGGTAATGTTGATTTTCTCTCTCTTCCTGCCGCAGTTTGACATAATTTTAATTTTCTTGCATATTCATGTGCATATTTGAATAGAGTTGTCCAATAATAGCCAACATGTAATATTTTATGAGCTGTAGTGTCTCCTCCGAAATGACCTCTAGCCGGTCCATCATGTAATTCTTGCATTAATTTTTCAGCTTCATTTTTTTCTAAACATCTTAATAATACAGAATAATAATTCCTTCTAAATAACACATCGTTCATGAGTTGATATTGATTTTCTTTAAGTCTCAGAGCATGCTTTGCTGTGTAATTGAGATATAATGGAGCATATCCATTGTTCAAGAAAAAATTTAGATCAGCATATAGTGACTGAGAATCGTTTAGGCTTACCTCAGACAGTTGTATTTCATTTGATTGATATTCTTCTGTTGATGTATGAGAAGCTCTAGTTAACATCCTACAAAGAACTTTTCATTTAGCGATTTTAGCAGGGTGTATCTCTACTTCATATTCTTGAAGTGCGGTAACCCAATTTGCCCTCTTCTCTCCTACTTCTCGTTAGATTAATAATTGCCTTACTGCTGAGTAAGGTACTATTATTTTAGTATGTGTCTTTAGGAGAAAGGGTCTAAAATGTTTCAAAGCTTTGAATATAACATAATCTTGTTTTTCCAAAGATGAATAGTTCAACTCAGCACCTTTTAGATTGGAACTAAAAAATGCAATTGGTGCTTCAATGTTTTGATTATTTAACTGTGTTAGAACTATTGCATATGATGTGTCGGAAGAAAACGTGTATAATATAAATGATTTAAGAAAATCAGGAGTTGTTAAAGAGGGGGCTTCTATGATGGCTTTCTTAATCAATTCAAAAGAATTTCTCTCTTCTTTTCCCCATTTGAAGATTGAATTTTTCATGATCATTGATTGCAGGGGTAAAATGATTTGGGAAAAATTGGGAACAAATATTTTTACAAAATTAATTTGTCCTAAAAATGATTGCATTGTTTTTTTATTATGTGGTAAATGGATTTCTTCAATTTCCTGAATTCTAGCAGGGTCAATGTGGATTCCATTTTTGTAAATGATGAATCGTAATAATTTACCTTTTGATAAGGCGAAATAACATTTTTTTGGATTCAAGGAAATACCAAATTTTCTACATCTTTCAAAAATGTGTTTTAGGTGATTAACATGATTGTTTCTATGCTTAGAGTAAATAGTGATGTCACCAAAGTATATAACAACTGAGCTATTTATTAGTCCTCTGAAAGCTATATTCATAGCACATTGAAATGTAGCACCAGCATTAATCAACCCAAAGGGCATTTGTTGATATGCGTATGTTCCCCATTTTGTCATGAATGTTGTCTTTAATATATCATCCGGATGCACCATAATCTGATTATATCCTGAAAATCCATCGAGGAAAGACATTAATTTAGATCCTGCAATTACGTGTAATATCTGTTCCATAGTAGGAAAGGGAAAATTATCTTTTTGGAAAGCTTTATTCAAATTTCTAAAGTCTATGAAAATCCTAATGTCTCCATTCTTCTTCCTAACTGGAACCATGTTTGACACCCATTTCAAATTCCTAACCGGAAAAATGACTTTGGCTTTGAGCATTTTATTTAACTTAGATTTAATTTGACTTTCTAAATTTGGGTTAATTTGTCTAAGTTTTTGTTGTACATGATTATCATCTGAGGTCATAGGTATGGTGTGCTGAATTATGGAAGTATCATATGTTTTATGATCTGAATAATCCCATGCAAAGATATCTTTATATGTTTTTAATAACTTAATGAATGACATCCTTTCTTCAGGTTCTAATCCAAGACCTAAGTTGATAATCTAAGGTTTTTATAATGTACCAAGATTAATCAATTCAAATTTTAAAGTAGAACTTTGTGTTTTGAATTGGTAGTCTTCTTAAACCTATCTTTAAAATCATAGAGATCTTCCATTTTGACTACAGATTTAGGAATTGGATTTGAATTTTGTTTATCTTCAATCTGTGAATAATGTTGATGTTCATCTATAATTTGACCTTCATAAGCTTTGTCTGATGTAAGAAAGTCTAGTATAACTGCATCATTGTTAAATACTCTCCAACTTGTTATATTGTCAGGAATGGAGGGCCTAAAAATTAACTCAATTGAAAATATATCTGGGCTAAATTCTTCGGATGGTATAAGTCTAGATGCTACATTAGCAAGTAAATCAACACTTTCATTTTTTAATCTAGGAATTGTGGAGATATTAAATGCAGTAAAATGAGAAGTAAGATTCTGAGCTAAAGTTCGATAATGTTTTAAATGTCCAGAAATAAAATGAATTGTATTTCTGACTTGTCTAAGAATTATTTCAGAATCTCCATATACTTGAAAATATTTAACATTCAATCCAATAGCTTTATATAGGCCTTGTATCAATGCTTCATATTCGGCGGTATTGTTAGTGCATTGAAATTCAAGTCTACAAGCTAGCATTGTTTTCTCTCTGTATGGATCGATTAAAATACAACTTGCTCATGCACCATCTTCTGATTTTGAACCATCAGAGTATAGAGTCCAAAATAAAGATTGTTTTGGAATCTGATTGCTGAGATTAACATATCTAGAAGTATTTGTTTGAGAAAAAATTTCAATTTGAGAAATAGCAGTGTTTATTGGAAAAGGTGAAACCTGAGCATTGAATGATCCAAGAAATGATTTAGCTGAATAATTTCCTGTAATGTTATTAGTGAAAGATATAGGCTCGTTTGTTCCTTCTAATTCAGTAACTGTATGTTTCGTAAATTTCTCACGTTCAATTCTTATTTGATTTGGTTTACCATTATATGGTAACCACATGTGTGACCAATTAGTAGAAAAATATTCATGTAAATTTTCAGACCAGTCTCTGCTTAGAATAAGACCATAAAATTCAGGGATGTATGCAACCAAAATATCAATCACTTGTAATACCTTTGGATTGGATGATAATCTAATGGATACTGACAACATTTCGCCAATGACTTCTACTTTTGTTCTATCTAATTGAACTATATGTACAACAGATTTTTGAGGAGTGATGTTCAAATTTATACATACTCTTCTTGGCATAATTTTTGAAGAAGCTCCTGAATCAATAAGACAATTATGAACATTTTTTTTTTAAATCTGATAAGTCAAAAGTAAAGGAGGAGTGTGTGAAATAGGTCTATCGCCAATTAAAACTAAATAATTGGGATTTACCTTGTTTGCAGATGATGGAGGTCTCCCTGTATCTTTAGAAGCTTGTGCTATAACTGGTGGTTGTATAGGTTCTACGGGGATTGCCTTAAGTTCTCTAAGAAAAAAATTATGCTATTGCTTGAGTTTGGTCATTTCGTGTAATGAAATATTTTCTTTGATATTTTTCATATCTTCGACTATATTATATTCCATTGTGTCTGAAACTATCAAAGTTTTAGAATTTTTATTAGGATCAGCTGGTACAAAATCTTCCTGAACAGTTTTAGATATTTTAATAGCTGTTTTCTCCTTGGTGGGAGGGTTTTTTGTTTTTGATTTGATATGATTGAATCAGAAGAAGTTTTACTTCTTGTAGATACATGCATAGCTTCTCTTTCTTCTTTTGAAGGAAGAATGAAATCCCAGAACCCATTCAGTTCAACTTCTTCCTCGGACTCTGATTCTCATTCAGATGGCGAAGGATCTTTAGTTTCTTGATCAAATTCAACATTTGAAATCACATTTAGAGGCTGAGATGTTGAAGAATGGTTTTTCTTAAATGGATGAAATGATTTCTTAGGAGCTGAAGTTTCAGCAACCGGTTTCTTTATTTCAATCATATTATTTGACATAGTCTTTAACAATTTTTGAATACCTTCAATATCAAATGGACCCTTCAAGGCTTTCTTTTTTAGAATCTTGACTAAATGTCACTTTTTGGGATTTCCTATCTTCTATCTCTGAACGTTTTTCTAATGCTAAAATTATTTTCTCTACAGTAAGAGCTTCTTTCATGTTATCTAAAAGGGTAGCTTTACCAACTCTATCTACAAAAATAGCTATATTAGAAGGTAAAGAATAAATATACCACTCTATTTGTACATCAACAACAGGTTTGGAAGTAGTTGGAATTTTGTTTAATAACTTTTTAAATCTGGAGTTGAAATCTTTGATCCTTTCCCCTGAATTTGTTTTAAGATTGGAAAGAGTGTTAATCAAGGATGCAATAGTTCTATCATCTCCAAATTTTGCAAGGAAAACTTGTTCGAAAGTTGCCCAGTCAGTGATAGATCCTACTGGAAGTGAAAAATATCAGGATCCTGGAGATCCTTGTAAAGTATAGGGAAACAATCTAACTACAATATATTCATGAGAAACTCCATTAAGATTCATGGCCAACATAAAATTATTGATGTGTTCTTTACCAAGAAGGCCATCATCAGCATTATATTTAGGTAACCATTTTTCTGGATGATCTGGAAGAGGATTTTGATTTTCTATTAATAAAGCACCAGGATTAGTCCAAGGTTGAGCGACCATAGTTGGATTAAATTTTTTTGAAGATATCGAAGTAGATCCAGAAGTAGGGGGAATGAATGAAGAACTTACAACTGGAACAATACTACTTGTAACAACATTGATTGTTTGAGTAGAGGAAATGGAAGACTAAGAAGATGGAGATTGAATCAGAGGATATGAATAAGTAACTGAAGGGAAATTTGATGTGGCTTAACTTGTATCTGGCTTAGATCTAGATATAGCAATTTTTTGTGAAATGATTCAATTGGAAATTCGAAAGGTGGAATTCAAAGTTTCTCACTTCTAGAGCTAGTTAATATACCAGTTTCTCTAAATAGAGAAGTAACACTTTCCTCAGAAGCTTCTAGGTTAAATGGATTTTTAGCAGAAATAGATATTCCTTCTAATTTCTGAATTAAAGACTAAACTTCTGGAGACCCAGGGATGGATTCTGAAGCATACGGTTGACGAAATATTTGAGGAGATGAAGGGGAAGTTTCTACAATTTCTGATTTTTGAGTTGGTGATTTAGAATCTAATCAGGAAGTTGTAGGATGCTTTTGGGGAGATCAAATCTTATGAGGGCTTCTATTTTTAGGTTTATGTTTATGTGTCATTCATAGTCGACCCTCCTTATAGCACCAAAAATGTTGAGGCCTCAGAAATCTGTGGCAACAACAAAGGGGAATAACCATCCGGTCTGGCTGTTAAGATATTTCCTTTTCCGTTTGGGATAGTGCCTCTGACTGGATATAATGGGACCAGTTTCCCAGAGTTGAGTTTTTTGTTTGATTGTTGGATTTATTTCAAGGGATTAACATGAAGAATTCCTAAAAACTAAAACAAATTTATTCTAACATGCAAAAACCTGAAATTAAAACTAATTTAATCTAAGCTGGGATAATACTATTTCGATGCAATCTAAGAGGATATATATTCAATATGTGATGATTAATATCATCATAGATTTAAAAGAATTATTACTTTGTAAAATAATTCTCTTGAAGAATAATTTAATCAAAATAAAGTGAAAAACATATCGCATATATTTTATGATCATATACAAAATAAAATCAATTCCTATCTTTATATCATATAGTAGTGCAACTAATATTTCAGACAAAAACAATTGATTTCATATATCATTCATGAAAGCTGGATTCATCATTAATATTCCAATGAGAACTATCATACATGATAATAGTACGACATGTGTATCGTCTTGTTCATATGATCAATGATAGTAAGCCACATTAAAATCATACATCAGTAAGTATTTAAAAGAATACAAAAGTGCATCAACAGTGAACAACAAAATGATATGTGGTTGAAATGGCCGTGTTCCATTATTTCATCAAGACATCCACAAACTTACTTACAATTAAGCATCCTTTGCGAATGTTCTCAATAAAATTCTGGACCCTTCTCTAAATGCATGAGAAGGGTTTAAATATTATGCTAATTATATAAAAAAATATTATACAAAAATATCTTATGAGGTGGTTTCAAACAACCTTCCTCATATTTAGTATATTTTTTCTAAAAATTGAAAAAAAAACAAACTAATAATCATGATGGATGAAAAGTTACTACCAGTTGCGCTTTTTTGTTCACAAATGTCGAACATCGGTTGCACTTGTGGAGGTTTGTTGGATTCTGTCTTCATTTGTGCATAAAATATAGCATCCAGTAAGAGCGGCTGTATTCTCTGTATGGATTTCAGAAAGTAGTTCAATGTCATGATCTGACTGTGTGGTTTGACCAATAGCTGCTAGTATGCTTCCCAATTAGTTTTCTTCAGCTGTACAAGTGTTTCTTCCCTAAGTTGACCATCTTCTTTCCAACTTTGTTCTAAATATTTGATATCAGGAAGATATTTGATATTTCCTTCTCTGATAAGCCTGGAATTATGTAATATATGGTTAATAATTTTAACCATATTCTTTGATATACCTGATTCTCTCGCTATGGATATTTATGCTTGTTTCACTCGTGCATCCCAGTCTGTAAAAAGAATATATTTGAAAGTTTCCTTGATATTTGGGAGATCTGACTTCTTCCCTTCTTCTCTATCCTACCATTCAATATAATTAGAGATTTTGAAATTGATTTCATTGAACTCAATCCTTTGATCAATGACTGTGTTTGTTAATTGTTCACTGAGTTCTAGATGTGGAATTATGTTTGACATTTGTACAACAAAAAGATTTTGTTTTTTTGAGAGTAAGGCACTTAATGTCGATGCTTCTTTTATGAATTCCTCTTCAGTAAGAATTCCTTCATATTTAGTAAGATCTTCTATCAACTATTCAATCAGTGAATTTTTTCTAGATAAGTCATTTTCATGACTTATCTTAAGCATTTCTATCTCTTGTTGTACTCTGAGAATTTGTTGTTCCACTTTCTGATTTGAACTCTTTCTTTCTTCATCTAGCTACTGTTGTAGTTCCATGATTTTGACATCCTTTTCTTAGATCAAAATAGATACTTTTGTTGCCTTATTAATTGTCGCAGTGGTGTATGCACTGGCGAATTGAGATAGTCGAGTTAAATTTTCAATCGGATTTGATGGAGTATCTTTCCAAACTACTTCCATAACTTCATTCCCAGGTGGTGTTTCAATTCTCCTTCTTTTCCTATGTTTTCTCACTACAACCTTATGAAGAGGGCTATAGAATACATCTAGTGCGGAAATATCAGTTACGTTGAGGATAATCTCATCAGTGGGATCTGTAGGAATGATTTTCGTTTCTTGGGAGATTATCTTAGGAGTTTTAATGATTTCTTTGTTGAAAATATTTGTTGCTAAGGACTTTGGAATTCTATATTCTTCTGAGATGATGATGCCTCTGGAGTATTTGTGAGTGTATTGCTGAATGAAGTATAGATTTTGTCTAATTCACTTTCATTTTGTGAATTTAATTGTTCTGCCCTGGTTTCTTGAATAAATTTAATCATATGAATGGTAATCAAAACATCCTATGGAATCCATCCGAGTCTCTGTTCTCTAAATTCATTAAATCACTGTATTTCTTCTAGATTCAGGTTCAATTTGACAAAATTTAGGATTTCTTCAAAAATCTCGATAGACTGTAAAATATCTTCAAATTTGTCATCAGTGTGCACAATAGGTTTGAGTTTGACTAACAAAGTAAATTTTTTAGAAACCTTTTCTAGGTCGAACTGTCTGGAGGGTAAAACAGGGAGCTTTAACAACTCAATTTTCTGACATTATTTCAATGGGTGATTGAAATTGTTGAGTGTAAATGAACCACATGAAATTGGAAAACTTGGCCACATAATTTTTACTGTCTTTCAACGCTTTAGGGAGTCCATTACCAACTATTTGGTAAGAAATTTCCCTTGCCATCAACTTGTCTGAAACATGTAATGGGAGAATATGCAGGGGAGCAGAGCTTCCAAAAATTCTAAAATAGGAAAATGATTCTTCAATAAAATTCCTTCCTATCATTTTAAGGTCCGTAAGAGCTTCCTTAGTGAACCTAGGGCTCACTGTGTCATACATTTATTGGTGTAACGGTAGTACAACACCATAGCACAACTTATGAAAATGTGGTGCATAATTATGTTCCCATATCTCTTTATGACTCAAATGTATCGAGGTAGGGTCTTCAGAGGTCCATTTCCATCCCATAACTAGAAATTTGGTAGAAAAACAGATAGCATAAAAAATGTATGCACTCATATAGAATTGGGGAACAAATTTGGAGGAAGAAGTTCTGGTTTGGTGATATTCATTGATTGCCTTAAATAGATTATTTGAAAGGATAGTCGCCCAATTCATTATGAGGGAGTTAACAGAGGAGTCAATTAGGGGAATCCAATTTATGGAGAACTTGGTATTATAAGGTAAACCATATAATCTGGATAACATTGTTGCTGCAAAGTTGTAAGGGTTTGCTAATGACGTGATAGGATAAAAACTGGTTTTCTCATATTTGAACTTGGTGTCTAATTTCCTCCAACTTTGAATTGCCTTGAACGGGTCTTGGTTATTCTCAGCAAAATTTGCAACAAAAAGATTGTTATAGGTATCTTGTGGGTTGGGCAGCTTATACATGATCTTTAGATCTTCACGTTTGAAAGAACCTAGAATCTCATCTTTGTAGGTCCTTAACTGTCTGTCTTTGATTACTGATTTATCAAGCAACCATCTAATCATGTCGGTATATGGAAGAAGAGTAGCTCTCGCTACTATCCTATGGAGGAAAGAACATGCAATATCTTTGAATTGCAAGTCTGAAGGTGTTGCATCATTGATAGTCGTTTCGACTTCCATTACTTCTGGTTCTTCATCTTCAAGTATAGTGTAAATAACTCTCCATTTAGTAGCTCCCCCATCAGTAGTGCAGACAATATCAGAGGCTATAGGTGCCATTCCTATTTGTTCGAATTCTGCAATAACCTGTTTGTCGTACTTCTGAATAAATTTGCGAATGGACATATATTTGAAAGGAAATCCCTATTAAAGATAGAGTAAATGATCAAATGATGGAAGATCTATTGAAATGATCTGTTTTGAAAGGAAAAAATCTATAAAATAGCTATATCATTAATTAATCATGACGCATCCATAACTGTTTACATCGGGATGATAAAACATAATTAATACTTTCTGACATGATTTATTTTTCGTAAAAACTTCTATTAAAACCTGTCAAATCGATCGCATCGCGTCGTTTGAACTTGTCTTAGTGATGTGTATTGCCTTCTGCTTATGCGATATGTGATTTCACATAATCGCAATATCGCAATATCGTAGTTTCATTAAGGATTTCTTAAGGTTTGGCAGTGTAAATGTGCAATATGTGATTTATTGTGTCACTAGCAAAATTTCACATTGACAATCCCAAAATCGGGATTTTGCTGATCTATTCGTTTAACTTAAGAAAATGTTTGTGTGAAATTGCGATTCGCGATAGAGATGTTTTTATTTAAGGAGCTTTGATGTTTTTTGGAGTTTGATTTTAATAAAAAGACAAAAATACTTTCAAAAAGGGTCCCTATTTTTATTTATCAAGGGTCTAAATAACTAGTTAAAAAATAAAAATGGGGGGGTTGTTGCACAGCACAACATGGCCCCACCAAGTCCTTTTCACTTTTTGATTTCAAACTGAAACTGTAAAACAATACGCAACATATCAAATCATGATTGAAATGAAATTACACTTGTATAATATTTATTTAACATTTTTCAATATTACTACTCTTTCAATGCTAAATTTGATGGCGAAATGACTGGTTTTATGATTTTGACCCTAGGACCTAATGGTGACACTACATGCAATGAGCTGAATGATGACCATGGTGATGTGACAAAGATGGTAGTGGAGAATTTTCAGTGGTGTTTCATCAAAATGAATGATGGTGATGACCAAAACATGAATTTTGAAAGGAGTAGTAACACACCTAGACACACTTTCCAGTGACCAAATTTTTATTTGAATACCTAATAAAACCATAACAATTTAACTTAAGACCCTAACAAAAACCTTGTAAGAGAATATTTGATCACTGGTGACTAGTAGAACTAACAGGAACTAACATTGGCTCCAGTTGGGGATGGAAGCTCCTTGGCGATGTTAAGAATACCATAGACCAGGTAGCCTTATCCATTGGGCATGGAGTCAAAAATCAAAAGATCAAACTCAATATTGAAAACTGACTCAAAAACTAAACTGAGTTGACTAAAAAAACTGATTGCTCACTGCAACAACACTTATAGAACTTACTGATGGCATCATATCATCGAGACTTGAGGGCTTCAAATCCTAATGAAAACTGCCCACCTACTGAATACATATATACAATCATGTGAAACGATCCCTCCAGTGTAACCAATCTAGCAAATGGCTACTTACTATAATCACGCTCACATTTTCCTTGATCAGGTATAGAAAACTAAAGATAGGCCACTCCAAGTGTCTACTGAAGATGTGCTCATGATTAATAAATACTAGAAAATTCATCTCCCCTATTGAATATAGCAAATCAGTGTACAGATCCTTAATAACTTGAAATGTTACCTTGTCTTGAAACTCAGTAGAAACACAAGCACTCCTTTCATTTTATAATCATGGAGGAAGATCATCATGTGTAAGAGGCTCTAAGACAACCTCTCCTTTATCACTTCTCTTCTGATATGACTAAAAATTATTGGATGTGCTTTGTAATGAGACTCTTGTTGAATAAAATAATGAAGCCGGTTTCCTGATCAAATTTTTATCATCTCTATTCTGAAGATCATTGATAGCTAATGTTGAAGGACTTTTACTATAGATATTATCCAAAACATCGGCTATTGGATGATGTAAAAACTGAGAAGACTGCTGCAACTTGTTATACATTGGTTCCAATGAGACTACATGATTTTCTATAGGCTTTTCATCCTTTGCTTGAGAGATATTATCAAAAATTTTCCTCAAAAACTGAAATGCATAAAATCTGAATGGTACAGAATTACCTTGCATCAATTCATAATATGTTTTAGGTTATAAACTTTGATTTGTGGTCTGAAACTCAATGTAACTAAGTGGATGTGATTTTGGAGTGAAAAAATCTTCAATATCACAAGTGACATCATCAACCAATTCATGAGAAGGCTACCCGTTTATACTATTGACAACTGGCTTATCTTCTAAGTTATAGTTTTCTATTATTTTCGCAAATGGGGAGAGACACAATGGTAAGGAGTATTTATCAAGAAGTTCATTATATTCTCCATGCTCCATATCAAAACTGAAAGACTACTGATTTCTAATCTGAGGAAATTTTTCTCTGAATAATTGAAATGAAGTGAAACACAAGGGCAAAGAACTTTCACTTACTTTGAAGTTTTCTGCATTCTCTTCATTGCTGTCATGATTGATATGTATAGGGTGAGTGCTATATTTGAGTTGTTGTAATTAAACTTCATCCTCCCAAAGAAATGTCACTTCTTTCCTTGAAAAGTCAACCTCGATTTCAATAACATAGTAATCATCATAATGATCATAATTGGGTAAGTCATCAATATAAGGAATGTCATCAAGAATACACATAAGATCAAGAGATTTTTTCTCCATGGGCTCATCTAAAAATCCATTTTCATGACGGTCCATAAATGAATACGTAAAAAAATCAATTTTCTGATCTATGGTAACTAGAATTAGCAGGAAAATGGTTAGGGCCATGGCCATGGCTTTCTGCAATAAGTGGGACATGGTCTTGTTGAACAACAAATTTATATCTCATGATGATATTTTGCGTCATTTCTTCCATTTTACATACCAAATTGTCGAGCTTCTCTTATGAATATGTCAAGTTCTCCTTCTCTATGCTCTCCATGTCTTCTGCTTCCAAATTTGACCTTTTGACCAACAGATTAGCTTCCACAACTATCGCATTGTCCTGAATTTTTTTGAGTGTTGTAGTGTTCCTTTCTCTCAATTGAAACTCCATTTCTAGATCAAAGGCATCCGAGTAGTGTAAGAGAGTTGAACCGGGAGGCAATTTTATATCAGCAGGCATTAAATGATATGCTTGATTAAATCTGGTTAAAAAGAGTTGCACTGTTTCTCCTAGATATCTTTTAAAATGATTATATTCTTCTAAAAAAAAAATAAAAAAAAAATCCTCTTGATCACCCATTTATCAAGGAATACTTTCAAAAAATAATGGAAATAAAAAATAATTGCAGCTAGCAAGTTTTTGAACCATTTCTTAGCTTTTCCTTGCAAAGATAGAGCAAAAATCCTAATACTGACATCATCTTATTCAATCTCAAAAAGGTCAAGAAAAATTTCAAAACTTTGAATGTGTTTCTCAGTAGTGATGTACCATATTCTAGCTCAAACCTGGGAAGATAGTTGTAATAATTTTGAGGGAAACCATGGAGTATAGGAGGTAAGATGAGTGGATTCTATCTATCTGGAATTTTACAAGGTCTAGGAGTATGTACAAAAGATGTAAGATTAGTCTTGATCTCTTGAGGCTCATCAAGTTGAAATGGTCAACATAAGTTTCAGAAGAAGGATCTTTACCAAGATCAAAAGCGTAAGGTGAATTTGTATTCACAATTTCCAAAGGAAAGGAATCAAATACAGGTCTGAGATATTTTCTGAAATACAATATACTTTGAAAAACCTTATTGAGATTCTCTGGAAAAGAGAAAAAAATTCCACGACAAAGAACATGATGTCTTGGATGAAAGTCCAATTTGAATAATTGATCTTCCCATGTTGTCCTTTCATGTTTCTGTTGGTAATTTTAATCCTCCAGTGTAGCCTTTGGATTTGATTTCGAACTGATTTGGAGTAGCCAGGTGGATGATTTCAGACTTCCTGTGTCTGATCATTATCCACCATCAACAATCATATCTGATCCTTTTTTGTTCTTTCTTGGGGAAGATCTGTCACCTCATTCCCCGAAAATGGCGCCAGAAATGTTAGCCTCCATAATGTCCCAAGGATGAAAGGATATTGATGGAGGTAACATCAAACCAAGCTTTTAGTTTGGTAGCTAGCCCTACCATATCAGAGAGGGCTCTCTCTACGAAAAACACAAGAAAGGGTTTGACTAGCGCAAGAGTGGATTTTAGGCTATATTTCTCAGCTCTATGGCTTTTATGCTGAATCAAGGATGAAAATCAAGTAACTAGGTCAAAGTATCAAAGGTTACAATTGCAAGAGATATGGAGGAGAAAGGTAGATATGATTTTGTGATGGCTTTATGAGTTTTCTGGTGTAGTGTATGGTTTGAAAGCGAAAGAAAGTATTAATGAGAATGTGCACCATGAATTCATTAAACATGAAGGAAGATTACATAAAATGACATTCCCAACAAAACATAGCTTTCATGAAAGAATTCTGCTTATAAATCTCTTAGGAAAATCACTAAAGAAAGCAAGATATGGTAAGGAGACAAGTATATCATTCGTATAAAACTATAACAGAGAAAAAAAAATATCACAAACATACAACATGAGAATTCTTGAATAATAGATGCAATTGGTCCTTTCATTTCCTATATATAAAAATATGAAGTACAAGTTACAAGAGCTCCAGCTTCTGATGTCTAACCCTTTTCCTTATGAAAAAAACATACATATAGACCAAAAACCATTTCCCCTCTCTTAGGGATTGAATCCTAGAGTGTAGGAACAACTTACATGAATTCCTCAAGAAAAACCTAATGACTAGGGAGGTTAAAAAACTCTCCCCACAATATAAAAACTAATACATTTGACATTGAAAAGAATTTACAAGCATGAATCTACCTAATTTTCACTTTAACAAGAATATTTACCATTGATTACATCATGAAAACATCATAAATGAGTAACTACATCAAGAAAAATTGATTTTGACTCACAAAACAGAGAAAATAGGCTTCTAGGCAAAAGCAAAGGGAATTGATAGGAAAGCCCAGCGTGCTAGGAGAAACTGTAGTGTGCGAGGTGTAAGAGGCTTTTGGAGGAGTTCCCATGCTCCAAATACGGATATGAAAGATGTTGGAGAAATATCTGCCTTTCTATTACACCATAGAACCCTCGAACACTGAAAATGACTACTCCAATACCTCTAAAACTCAATTATCCTACAACTACTCCGAAAGCCCAACATGCCTCTAAAAAACAGACAAAAAAGATGATTTTTTGGTAGCTTTTTGACCTTTTCACCGACCATAATGTGTTGACATGGCTCTCCCAATAGATCAAGTTGATGTGCAAGTCAAATAAATCTAGGAATGCAAAATTTTTGTCATTTGGATGCCCCCAAAAAACACGCAGCCCGAGCTCGCTACCCTTTTGGACCAAAAACTGTGAAAAATTGCCAATATGCCCAAAAAATTCTAAATTTGTCAAATGTTTTCTAAATTCGCTCAAAATTATTCCAAATTTTCTCAAAATTATTCTAAACGTTCTCCTTGAAGTGAAATAAGGATGTGTTCGGCCATGGGTGAGGCCTCAGCTAAGAAATCAAACATATGCTTCTCCTTTTGCCTCATTAGGGTTTTTTTGGGCCTTTTATTCAAGTGTTTGATTATTTCCTGAGACACTTGATTTATTGGACTTTGGTGGGCTCATACCTACTGATCTGACCCCCCTTATGCCTCTTTTGCTCAGTGGTTTCAGAATCAATTGCTAATCCTAGCTCAATGGGAAAGGGAATTATGGTTTAGTGAAGGGAATAAAAGGGGATTTGGGTAGTTTTTGGGAATGAAGGGGTAAGGGATTCCTAAATTCTTGGGAAAATTTAGGGGGTTAGGGAGACATGTTAGGGCGTAGGGGAAAGTGAAATTTTAGGGAATGAGCGAGAGGAAGGGGTCCAAAGAGGGAAAAAATAGTCCTTACATAGTAATGTCTAGTTTAGGCTATGGTTTGTGGGAAAATAGTGAAAATGAGGGATACGAGTGATGGGAAGTGATTAGGAAGGTATGTAATAGATAAGGGAAGGTGATTGAGTTTCAATCTTAGGGTTTTACTCAGAAATTTGTCAATGAGAACATGAAACCAAAAAAATGCACTAAAAACCCTAGAAAAATGGAATTTATCTTTCCAAGCATGAAATGAAGACACAAGAGGTGATTTGGATACCCATTTACTTGTCACTGATACAATGGACCCTACAATTGATGAAGAATCCCTCTGCAATGATGATTTGGCTCCCTTGAATAATGCGCAGTGAATGCGCGATGCAAAGGAGAGATGGCACTCTTGGGCACACAAATTGTTGTTCTAAGAGTGTAAGTGGTTTTTAAAGGTGGAGAGAAGTCTCTTGAAGATTAAAAGAGAAAATGAAAGCTCTTTTTGGTATTTTGTAGCTTGAAAATTGATTTCTCCTTTCGTGGTAAAGTGGCCCCACCAAGTCTTTTTCACTTTTTGATTTGAAAATACATCTATAAAACCTTAAGAAACATATTACATCATGATTGAAATGAAATTACACTTTTAGAATATTTATTGAACATTTTTCAATATTACTACTCCTTCAATGTTGAATTTGATGGCAAAATGACTGATTTTATGATTTTGACCCTAAGACCTAATGGTGACACTACATGAAATGAACTGAATGATGACCATGGTGATGTGATAGAGATGGTAATGGAGACATTTCAGTGGTGATTCATTAAAATGAATGATGGTAATGATAAAAACATGACTTTTGAAAGGAGTAGTAACACACCTAGACACACTAGCGAGTGACAATTTTTATTTGAAGACCTACTGAAACCATACAAATTTGACTTAAGACCCTAACAAAAGCCTTGTAAGAGCATATTTTTCATTGGTGACTGGAAGAACTGTGAGGCACTAACAAAACGCTCACTACTCCTTGCCAACATTTATTCTCTGGGATCTTTGGCTCACAACGATTTGTGACTTTATTCCGGATACATAAGTCTCGTCTCTTGGAATCTTCCTTAAATATATGGAACCTACCTCAACTAGACAAAATCCCACACCAATATGCTTGTTATGATCTCAACACATGACTTATGGAAATTAAAACTGGGTGGGAAGGATAACAATCATTCCTCACAAACACCAGAGATAAACCCAATTGACAACTTTCTTTGCAGAGCTTATAATTAATATCATGATGACCACAATTTTTTTTGTAGAAAATTCATTCTTCTCTTTGAACAATTTAAAGCACATTATTTTAACAATACTAGGAGATGGTTATCGATAACTAGGAAAGGAAGGTTTGGCATTGTCTGGGCTATTTCAATTCTCATCTTTCTATTTCACTTCTTTATAGAAAATTATATATTGAAATACAAACTCAATTCAAATCAAACTAAAATTGAGAAGCATAATAATGAATATGTTTCTCTCTCCACTACCTTGCAATGATGTTATTTGTTTTTTAATTATACTTGAATAACATGGTAATATCCAAACCAATACCATAGTCAATCACCATGGTTATTTCAATACCCAAAACAAATGTACCATGGTGATATTAATACCAAGTTCCACCCTACTCCACACACATAAAGATATAGCAATCAACCTCAAACCAACACCAAGTGCCAAATACGAGTACTGATGAATAGTCCCATAACTACACCCTCTACACATGAAAAAATCTGTTGCAACCACACCCAAAATATTGCATCCATGCATTTAAAAGCATAGAAATGCACATATAAGGCTGAATCTGTGCGGTTGTGGAAGAGTATAGAGAGAAACAAATACTTCTCAGCCCATACCTCTGAAAACTTGCTCCACAACTTTCCAAACACCTACGTAATTTTCAAAGCACTAGCAACTAACAAGATAAACATGCACAATTGTCAACACATTTGTGATAAACCTTGTAACCCATTCATATTCAATCTAAACCATATGCACAACCATAACATCTGCACATAAGAAAATTTGTCAGAAGCAAAGATACTAGAAAATCTATCACAATCATACACACTCAAGCCACCTACAAAAAAAAATATCTGACAACCCATGCTGAGGTTGACATCATTTCCAACCATGAATTACTGCAACACAATACCTACATCATCAATGCCAACAATATCCCCCTTCAGCATTGATGAAAACCCTAGCTGATCCACCCAACTAACACTAGCCTATGAAACCAATCTCCTCACACACTCCCCCTTTGACATTAATGAAAAAGGGAAAAATTCATCAAATGCTCTACTGAAAACAAAAAAACTTCCACTAAAGACTAGTTGGAACTGATCATAATGCATTAACAAACATCATACTCTCCTAAATGAAGAGAAGTAACAACAAAAAAAATCTGATCATAACCAAATATCTCACCATCAACATGAGAGTAACCTCGTCAATGAAATATCTACAGCAAAATCATGATAACCACTAGCAACCACAATTCTCCACGTAGGCATTAGAAACAAAATCGACTTTCAACAACAACATGGAAATATCTCATTAAAGAAGCAACAAATATATATCCTCATCATCATGTGGCTCATCAAACAAAAATATACTAGTCATGAACTCAAGCCACGAGAAACACATCAAAAGGCAGCAACAAAACCAACATCCTCCCATGAAACAACATAGGCATCTATACCAATGAATATCAACATTGTCCTCACCAACACATAGCAGCATATGATAAAAATTTACATCACATATCATGAGTAGCAACAACAAAACAAATCTAGTCACCAACACAAAGCAACGCTATACTTATAACTAACCATGCTCCCTCAAGTGGAAACATATGAACAAAAACAATACCTAGCAGTCGCACCAAGAACATC
Source organism: Pinus albicaulis (assembly GCA_034641835.2). NCBI lineage: Eukaryota > Viridiplantae > Streptophyta > Pinopsida > Pinales > Pinaceae > Pinus > Pinus albicaulis. Next base: position 235,278,180 of record CM076569.1, on the reverse strand, counting down.
AAACTTACTCTCAACCAAAAGCAACAACAAAATGTCATGAGTATCAACAGCACATACGTAGGCAAGGCCAAAGCAACAATCATGGTCATCCATACTCCCATAAGTAGAAAAATCACATATGAATCTAATTAGCAAGTGCACTAAAAATATGCTCCCCTTGAGGACATGCTTGAGTTGAAGTCATCATCATCAACTTGCAATGAATATTTCCTTACTGAAAGTTACACTTCTTTACAACTCATATACCAATTTTCATGAATCTCTTTACAACTCATGCCAATAATGGCTCATTACTTTATGACCAAGATCAAAATATTTACAATGAAAACACGTGACTTTATGGACATATTACAAGACTTCATCAAAGTGAAAATAAGACCTCATACAAGGGCTTGACCACAAATTTCAAACCACCATATTCTCACATCACCTCACAAGACTAAAACTCAAATTTTACATAGCTTTGACATCAAAACAATTGTACAGAAATACACAATACATGATTTATGGAAGTAGCATACAAACTGCCTTTGTGACTATATTCTGAGCAAAAAAATTTACAAGGAAGCTTCAGATTAATTCTCTCAAATATGCATTGGTCTACCTCTGCCATTTTGTATACCATTGCTCCAATTAATCGAACATTTTACAACTTTATCATAAAATCTATAGCATAATAATGTCAAATGGGCACTTAGACATGTCTTTGAAAAAGCTTGAAAAATATACTTTGTCAAAGAAAATACTCAAAACTTCAATTATCATAGAAGGTTCATCTTTTAAAGCTCCCATATGCAAACAAAAGTGGCAACATTTTTTGTTTTTGGTTTTGTTAGTAATCGAACCATAATGTCGCCTTTGCATTCTGCAAGAGTATGATCCATTAAGTGCAATGGTGAGTGAATGGAAAGTTATTTCCAAGCACCATTCATCATACTGTATGCCACTAAACGATATGGATTCTGGCGCATAAGATACATCACTCCATCAAAGGTTATATCCTGAGACCTGAAGTTAGAGGCAAGAAGAAGTTTGATATGCAAGGGCATATGACGTGTCCTTGTCCATGCATTTTGTATAGGATCATACACTTCATAGTCCCTAGCGTATCCTAACCACAACACAAAACTTTTCTTTAAATTTCATACAACGAATTTCTGGAAGCATGTACTATTTAATGTGCATCCATCGAAGTCTCAACAAGATACCAAAAATATCTCTTCAACCCTATAATTCAAATTTTATGCCTTAGCCCAATAAATCCTTCACAAAATATAATGTTAGAGGTTATGAACTTACAACACTTTTCTAGCTATTGGCTGATCAATTTCTTGTTTTTGATGGGTTGACGGATTTCGTAATTCCTCCAACTCTGAGCATGACTTTTCATGAGATGTAAGCAATTCCTCGTACTCAGATTATAGTTATGCTTTCTCAGTTTAAAGTTTTTCATATTATGATGAAGTCGGTCCACCCAAGCTGCGCTAAATGAATTCAATTGCTATAAAAGACTTCTCATTAGCAACACGAATTTCAGTGAGGGTGTTAAGCACACCACTTGATTCCAAGTATTTCTTAAAACCTTCCTTCTTTGATTCATTTTCCATTGCTTAAGTTAAATTTGTGCATCATCCAGCAAGATTCACGTTGCTTCCTCCTCTAGTATTTAGCTAAAATGCACTTGAGCACTATTACAACTACTCTGAAATTCCCTTGAAAGAGTCTCGATGGAAATCTGGGCCATCAAATCAACTTGAGGTGATATCGGATGTTGAATTACTCGTTAACTTTCATGAGAGAGACAACTACATGCAAACTGTGACTATCATCAAGTTGGAGAATACCATACCATTCCAATTCACCATTAATTCTCGGCTCCACTATAAATAGGATTTCGAGCATTGCCATCATTCGGGCAAACCTTTTAACACAAATATAGAGATTTTGAGGTCTTTAAGAAAATTTCCTAGCACTTTCGACACCTTAGGCTCCCACCTTTCTATGTGCAATTTCTCTCATCTATTGCACTCCATCCTAGCATAAAATAAAACGTTGCAGATAGTCGCTTGGATGAAAATGTACAGAAGAGTAGAATAAATAATGGAAACCTTCTCTCTATAGCAAACTATTCTTTCTATTTCCATTATAGGTTGCACCGAGGATCCGTTGTTTACTTTGATCATCAATACTGATGTATACGTTGAAACCATAGCATAAAGCGTTCTCTGCAGAGGCAATGTCAGCTACTCTATAACGATCATGCACTTCAAATCATTATCAATATGCTAAACACATAATCTAAATTCTTATTCAAAATAGTGTTGCTTTACCATAAGATGCAACGATATTTTCAAAACAAAAGGACTATAACTAATGCAAGAAAATTTAAATGGATTCTTCCACCAGTATTGACAAAAAAAAAAATAGTTACAAGAATTTGGGTTTCTACGATATGAGTTATAACACTTGGAGAACCTTATTAGCTAGATTCTTGATTGCGCGCTTCTCCTTTTGTGGGCAGAATATCAATGCAAAAAATAATGAGATCGTTCTTGAACTTTGTGGCTACACCATATTATTTTAAATTATTAGAACAACAATGAAATCCACTTCAGAAATTTCACTGGTGGGCACCACATAGTTGGTGATTTTAAAAACATATATAATCAACCTTTGTAAACAATGATCTCCAACGAGAGTTGACCATATCTGCCACTACCTCCATGATTTCATCATAAATGCATTCATATGAGTTTTTGACCAAAACAAATTATCACCTTGAGATGGAATCATCATACTAACTAACTTATCAAAGAAACCAGTTCACATTAAACAGAAACCTTCACATTATGTTTCCAGATACTCAACACATTTTTCTTCAAGTCTAATATCCTTTGCATAGAACCAAAGCGATGTCCAATGCTTTTTCCAGATAGTAGCAAAAAAAAATCACCACAAACTAGATCCACGATTATTAATTCGTTCCATAACGCCCAAGTGACAACTCAATTTAGACAATAAACCCATGTATATTTTTAACAAATAATATAAACCTTATGGAACATTTTTTACTAGAATGCCCAAATCAACTTATTGAGTTTGACCAAATCAAGACATATTTTTATTACTAACCATAGTTATTTAACAACCCCTTCGAATATCCAACAAATTCCTAATTTTATGCGCACAAAAGTTTGGTACAAGATTTACAATTTGCATCATAAGAACTCTAATCATTCATTGGTTTATAATAATCAGATTGAATTCTCATCAACGGATCCACCATATATCAATTTTTTTATAGCAATGAGTGGCCAATTATAGGAACACAAACTATATTCATTGGCTGTGTTAGTCACTCAGCATGATTCGTTATTACAAGAAAGTGTTTGACAAAAACTTTATTGGCTTTAAAAAAACAATTTAATCACCATTCGCTTTCTTAAAGTCCATCGATTACAGATATGGTGCACTCTATAATGATAAAGATGTTAAAGATTTAGTTTAGATTTAGTTAGTAATCGGTTTTCAATTCAGTTAAACTGTTTTCCCCATAACTATCCATGTAAATGTATATATATTTATGTATCCTTCAATAAAATGAATGCAGTGTTGTGATTGTTCTCAGCAATTGGTTTTGTAGTCGATCTTGTTTCTTTGTTGGGAAGCCAGTGAGGACGCATTTGAGCGAGACTAGTTTTCTGTTCGCTGTTTGCTCGTTGGACATAGCTGCCGCTGCCTGGTTTTCTGTTTGCTGTTTGCTCGTTGGAGATAGCTACCGCTGCCTATGTGACTCTATTCCTCTGCTGGAGAGAAAGGGACGTTGCTGCTGTTGCGTTAAAAAGAGAGAATCTTGACCACCGATTGCAGATCTTACCTGAAGATTGGGTTTTTGTTCTCAGATTTGGTATGTGCAGAAAATACTGTATTTGTTCTGCATTTTTGAATTGCTAAGGGATGGGTTAAATCTTGGCTGCATTTTTTTGTTGCCAAAAAAACGTTTTGCTGGACTTTTGCTGTCAGAAATATAGGTTTTGCTGGACTTATGAATCTTGATGTCATATATATATATATATATATATATATATATATATATATTCAACAGTATCATTTTCAAATTCAAAAAATTAAATTTGTGTTGAGGATTATCACACCGTATATTTGCTGAGTGTAAAAAGACATTGTTAAATATATTTTCCATTGCCTTGATTTGCCAGAAAGGTGTAGCTTCTATGGATAGAGGTAGAGGTAGAGGTTTTCATGGCAACTATGGATAGAGGTAGAGGTAGAGGTTTTCATGGCAAGAGAGGAAAAGGTAGAGGACAGTCTCAGTCTGATGATAGATCACAGGTAACTCAAACACATTAAGAGTCTCAGTCTGATGATAGATCACAGGTAACTCAAACACATTAAGAGCAGTCTCAAACTGATCATGGTTGTAGGTGGATAGATAAATAAAAAATTCAATGTCACTATTGCAAAAAGTATGGCCATTATAAGTCTGAATGTCGAAAATTACAATATGTTTTAAATAAAAATAAAGCCAGTGTCACAAACACTGAATGTGAAACATCAGATGCTTTATTTCTGGCATGCCAAGTGACTGTGCAAACACCTAATAAATATATTTGGTTGGTAGACAGTGGATGTAGTAATCATATGACTGGTCACAGTGATTTGTTTTCACATCTTGATAAATATTTCAATTCCTCTATTGGTTTGGGTGATGATCGCAAAGTTAAAGCTTCAGGAAAGGGTGTTGTACCTGTTTTAACCAAACAAAATGTTGTGAAGAATATCTATGATTTTTATTATTTACCCAATTTCAAGCATAATTTGTTGAGTGTAGGTCAGTTAGATGCACATGGTTATGACGTTAGCTTTCACAACACTACTTGCACGATTGCTGATAAACATAAGTCTCTTATTACAAAGATTCCTATGACAAAGAACAGATTGTATCAGTTACATTTGCAAATGTTGGCAATATGATGCAGAGTGTTGTCCTTGATGGCAACCTACTTGATAAAGTTGATGGCAACCTACTTGATGAAGTTGTCCTTGATGGAAACTGACTTGTCCTATTTGTTAATGATGTAAATCTGATGTATCTACAGAGCAGTTCAGATGTAATGGAGAAAGGAATTCCTGTAAGGGCTAGAGCAATGATGAAAATGGTATGTCACAAAGCATACGCGGGTTTGTAAAGGCGAAGTAGCGTATGTACGCAGAAAAGTACGTGCCAAGTAGCGTATGCCTATTTGCACTCTAAATTTATAAAACAGGGGAATTTACCATGGTATTGGCACACAATATTGAGCGTTGGACTATCTATTTGATCCCGTCCAGGAATACCATCAGTGGTTGAGTGGTTTTGACTCATGGTATTGACAAAGGCTAAATCTATATAAGGATGAGAAGATCATAGTGCAAGGGTGTGCATAGGTCTGGGCTTTAATGAATACTTCACTCTGAAGTATATCTGCATGGAATGGAAACAGTTTATTGATTGATCTGAATTAATAATGCACCTATGAAGAAAATGATGAAGAGGGATTTCTAGATCCGAAAATGACTATTCTAGATCTGTTTATGGAATGTTTAGATCTGTGATCTGGCGAATCTTTGCAAAAGTAAAGGATGAGATTTGAGTTGTTTATCTGATCTGAAGAGCTGCATAGTCCTGAAAAGTTTCAAATATATACGCAAGTTCGTTTCATAAAAAGTGTGTGTATACGGGGATCCTCTTAAAGAAAAACGTGTATGGCAGTTAGGGTTTCTGAAGAATAAAATGCACTGAAGTATACGCAGGTTTGTCTCTATGAAAGCGCGTATGTACGCAGGTTCAGTGAAGTAAAAGTGCGTATGGAATCTAGGGTTTGCTGAAGTATGTGGAATGAATTGTCTTATCTGTTTTGCTGTCTTACTGCTATCTGTCAATGATGTATTCATACAGATCTGGGTTGTTTGAATGTTGATTATGCTGTTGATTAAAGATAAAATTGTTGGTTGATTGGTTGATGATTCAATGAATGAATTGATGGGGTTATAAGTTTCAGTTTGATGAATGTTGAGCTTAAATGTGTGGAGTGGGTCCAGTCTGAAAATCTGATGAAAAGTGGCCTACAAAGTATGTTGTATGGAAGCTGATGGATCCAGTATGAAAATTGATGAAACGTGGTCCATGGTGGTGCTGAGGGTCGAAGCCTTCAATAAGGGGGTTGTAGCTCCCTTCCAGTGGTAGCTGGTAAACGAGAGCAGGGGGTAGTAGCTCCCTTCCAGGAGAGGCTGGTAAACGAGAGCAAGGGGTTGTAGCTCCCTTCCAGGAGAGGTTGGTAAACGAGAGAAGGTTGTAGCCTTCTGCAGGTGGGTGCCTGCGTGCTGGTATGAGTCTGCGCCAGTACATGGTTGCAAGAAGTTTTCTTTATAATAAATATTGAAGATAGAAACGACGACAGCGGTGGTTTTCTCCCGAATTGGGTTTCCACCTTGAATACTGGTGTTCACGTGTGTTGCTTATGTGTGATGGTTTATTCTGTTATTACTGCACATGCTTAATTCTTACGAATCATCTGATGAATGAATGATGCAATGATCTAAGTAAAGAATTAAATGCATAATAAGGGCTCTGGACATACGCAAGTTTTCTTAAGGATATCCATGTGTATATGCGAGTTTTGTTTAGTAAAGTAGCGTATGGGTTTTAGAGAAAGAAAAAGTAAAAAAATTTCAGTCAGATCTAAACACTAATTCACCCCACCCCCCCTCTCAGTATTTTTCCCAACAATTGGTATCAGAGGAGGTCCTTCTGCAGAAGCTTGATCGCTTGAAGGAGATCCGTTGCAATGGGAAATCATGAAGGAGTATTTTCTCTAAAGCCACCTTTATTCAATGGAAGTAATCTGTTATTTTGGAAGATACGAACAAAAGCATATTTGCAAAGTCTTGGTGTAGAAGTATGGGCAATCGTGGAAGAAGGTTATCAGTATCCGGCAATTATTCCTACGGATACAGCAGAAAGGAAGAAATATGAAATCAATGCCAAAGAAGTCAATGTTTTATTAGGAAGCATGTCTGAATCAGAATTTTTTAAAGTGATGCAGTTAAATTCAGTAAAAGAAATATGGGACAAAATCATTCTAAGCTATGAAGGAGATACAAAGGTAAAAAAGTGCAAAACTCCAAACTCTTAGAATTGAATATGAAAATTTAAGGATGCATAGTGATGAGAGTATTGCCAGTTTCTTTTTACGTCTAGATGATATTGTAAATCGTATGAGAAATTTGGGTGAAACCATAACCGATACTACTCTGGTGGAAAAAGTCTTAAGATCTTTGACTTCAAAATTTGAGTCAAAAATATCAACTATTGAAGAAAGGCAAGATCTGCAAACTCTTACTATTATTCAACTACATGGTATCCTGACTGCTTTTGAAATGAGAAAAGGAGGTCCCTCTCAAATCAGAGAAGTTTCCTTTAAGGCATGTGCAAAAGGAAAAGAAAACGAAGTTGTCAATGAATCAAGTTATATATCAGAAGAAGAAGAAGCAAATTTTGTGAGAAGACTCCAACCAGGTACTGGAAGATTCAGAGGTAAGATTCCCTTCAAGTGTTTTGCTTGTGGGAGTTGGTCATTATGCTACTAAATTTCCTTATGAAGAAAATCATGATAAAGGGAAACAATTTGAAAAGGGAAAGAGTTATTATACAAATGAAGATAATGATGAAGTGTCAAATGAGGATGAAGAAGATTCTGACCAAGATCTGCAAGTGCTCATGGCAAGGAAGCAAAAGAAGAAGGCTACTCAAAGAAAGGAGA
>CM076569.1:235148612-235270260 GCA_034641835.2 Pinus albicaulis | reverse complement strand
ATACGTTTAAAATATTGTCATTGATGGCAAGAAGAAGAAAGAGTTGCACTGAACTATCACAAAGAATAACTAGCAATAAGGCCAAGGAGACGAGACAAAAGGAGCAGAGGCAGCAAAGGCAACAAAAAAAAAAGAGGCAGCTCAGACACCAGGAAGAAGCAGAGGCAACAGAGAGAGCTGCAGAGTGTGTGAGGCTTCATTTTTAGGAAACAGAGTCTTTGTAAGCCTACGGGCAGTTATAGAAGGGCCATTTGATTTTGAAGATCTGGCCAGAACAAGAATTTTTGTAAGTGGATTCATTTGTACCTATGAAAGAATTTGGTTCAATATTTCATGAGTATTATTCGATTTATGTGAGTGGATTCATTTGTGTGAATAGACTTCAATTTCAATAAGCAATGGTACAAGAATATGTGGATATACTCTGTAATTTGGGGTTTTAAATGATGCTCTATATGTGATTGGAAAATCGATGTTGATTAATGAGGCACTGTTAATATCAAGCTTGTGGTTTTAAGTTGAATGCAACAAGGGTTACATATACCTTTGGGAAGTTGCAGAAAGCTTGTAGTCATCGATCACTGCAAGGATCGATGACCACAGCAAGGAAGATGAATTCCTAATCTAGAATTCGATATGGAGTTGTTTGAGGAATTACTTGGATTCCTAAATTGACTAGAGCCCGAAACTAGAGTCACATTTGAATGTTATTGAGTTGTAATCGATTACAAACCACATAAATCGAATATAGAGGGGGATTGGTATCGACCCTATTCAATTGGGTGTGCAGAGGTTTAAGGACTGGTCGACATCATAAGAACCAGAACAATGGGTGTATAGCATAGTGCATTTGAAAAGAAAAACCGTAGGGTTTTAGAGATAGAGAACCTAGCCCTTTTGAAATATCTAAGTTCAAATATCGTTGCAAGGACTGATGAAGGAATTCGATGGGCAATAGGCGAAGGTCCCATATGAAAATAAATGGCGTAGTTGAATATGGGTTTCAATAGTCTGAAGGTTCGGAGGTAGAATGAAATCAAAGGCGCAAGGGAAACATGAAAGATCACTCGATCTCAGGGAGACCAGATGCATTGTTAATTTCAGGAAACTGTGTTAAAGGAAGGTGTAGGCATATATAAATTTGAAGCAATCGAGCTGTGAAGCCAGAATCGAACGAAGGCGAAACTGTAGGGTAACACCACTGCGAAGGGGAAATGGAATTGTGCGTTGATAGAACGTGGATCCATTTAAAGAAGTGGAACCTTGAACAAAGAGGAAGTCAGAACCATGAAGGCGGGTTTGGAAGCCTGAAACAGGCAGTATCGCGTGAGGTTAAGAATGGTAAGTTGTAAGTCAAAATAGAACGCGATATCGGTCTTCATGTGACGCGTGGCATTTAGTGGTAATTTAAAACCACTTATATCGCGTAAATATGAGAGGTTAAGAAGCGTGCAGTTATGTTGCGCGATATCCATCGGATATCCACCTAATTTGGTGTTGAAGCGTGATAATAGATCAACCGTTGGATCTATCCGGAGGTTAATACAAGATTTAAATAAAGCACTAAGGCGTGGATCGACGGTGGAGACGTCGAGCTAGAGCGAGGTGGAACATCAACCATCGGATTTGATAAGTATGGGCGAATGTATGGTAATGTTATTTTGCTTTCAAATTGATAAGTTTATGATGATTGATAAAATATGAACCATTACGGATATATGGGCTAGCTTGCGGATTTATTTGCAAAGTTGGGTGCGCATATACATTTTACGCAATATCGAATATTTATTCGATACGTTATAAAAGGGGTCTCCAGCATATGGTTTAAACTTAGGATTGAAGAAAGGATATGCTTTTGCCTATAAAGTTGTTTTTATTTGGGGTTTAAACCCAAGTTTAGAGCGTTAATATGGAAATGTGTATTGATGGATGGTGAGCACATTGGAGCGTTGATTATGTGTGAGTTAATATATGCTATGGGCCCGAAGACTTCATTTAATATAAGTGTTGGTGACATTCGATGGTGAGTGCGATGGCCAAATGCTTGTTACAAAGGTTTCATAGCGTTGGATTAAAGACATTATATATATTAAATATTATGTTGGATGTGTAATGATAAAGCTGTGAGCAACATATGCATTCAAGAATTATAAGCTGAGAACGAATTTTATTGCTTTGGGCTATTCGAATGTTAATTCGAATATGCATGCAATGGGTTTTAATATGGTTTCAAACCATAAGTTTTAAAAGGTAACCTTCGCATATGAAGTCACAAAAGTGGATTTTTGACCATAGCACATAAGATGAAGAGTTACTTCCGCACTAGAGTTGCTGGGTTGAAACTGTGTTGATTGCTTTTTCATAGTGTATTAAAGGTGGGCTTCTGAAACTGAGTTTGCCAATTTGAGCATTTCCAATTAAATGAAATTGCATTATCGAGTTATAACATGGGTTACAAATATTTGATGGAAAAACCGGCATTAATTCAACTACAGTTGGGGAAAGAAGTAGGGGTACATGCATAGAAAGAAGGAGAGCAGGAGCATCTGAGGCATTTACACTCTGACGTGAAAAGACAAACACACGGTGAAAGAGTGGAGAAGTTGGTGCTTCCATATCAGGACAGCTTGATAGATGTCGATTGTTGGTTGAGGTAGGAGCCTCACATGGGTTGTAGCTGCTGAGAAAATTGAAGGGAGTTGGTGCTTCCTTGCAAATTGTAGCTTGCAGAATTGAGGTAGGAGCTTCCTGTAGGTTGGTGCCTGTAGAAAAACAATGGTGAGAGGGATTTGGAGCTTGCCTTTGCATCACAACAATAATAAGATGTGGTTTTCTCCTTTCATGGGTTTCCACTTATATCTGGTGTCTATGTGCATGATGTTTATGTGTTGATCTGATTTATATCATCTGCTTAATACCTGCTGCTCTCATATTAAGTCTGTTGTTCTATTATGTAATAAGTTGATCATGAAATGAAAGATTGTAAATAAGTTTAAAGGAAAATTTTAAAAGTCCATGAATGGTAATTAAATGAGTTCTACATCCCCCTCTGCATTGATTTAACTAAGGGTTCAACAACTGGTATCAGAGCCGGTTCCTTTGTTGTAAGCCTGATAGCTTGAAGGAGATTTGGTTGAGTCATGTACTATCAAAATTTACCCGTGCTAAATACAACAAACTTTCCTGAATGGAGAGATAAGGTTATAACAGATTTAATGGCTTATGAACCTGAGGTATGGAAACTTGTATGTGATGGTTATTTCACAGACTCTCCCTCGGTGCAAGAACAACAGTGGAATTCTAAGGCAAAATGTGTGATATATAACAGTCTTCATAACAAGGATCTTGATTTAATAATGGATCTAACCTCTGCAAAAGAAATTTGGGATAGATTTCATTTCATGCATGAAGTAGACACTAGGGGCTGCATTGTTAAGAAGGAGAAGAGAATTAAGAAGAAGAAAAATTCATGTCAAAAGGAAAATGTTCAATCAAATGAGATACCTGCCAGGGTTAATGGATGTGAGTACCATGAAGAAATTGCAGTTGAGGAAAAAGCCAAACTTGACATTGCCTTGACTGAAATAGGAAGATTGAAGAATGAAAACAAAGACCTGAAGAAATTGGTGCAAATATGTGATGAGAGAGAATATGAAGATAAGGAAGAAATTGCTGGCCTGAAGGCACAACTTGAAGAAGCAAGGAAAGTAGAAGACACTCTGCTGCAACAAATGAGAGAGAAAAGTCTAGAATTTTGAAGATTGGAAGAAAAGATGGTAAGCCTAAGGATGAAATTAGAAAAGGCCCAAATTGAACTAATTATAAATATTCCACAAATGAAAAGCTCTGGACAGTTGGACCAAATTCTAAATGCTCAAAGGTATCCTCTCATAAAGACTGGGATAGGCTATGAAGGAGAAATAAGTAAGTCCAAGGTAGAAGATAACAGGAATATCATTTTTGTAAAAGCTGTAAAGGATAATGAAGCAGCTCAGAAGATTCCTATAGAAGTAGAAGCCAGCAAGAACATGATTTTTAAAGAAACAAACAGAAACAAGCAGCAACATGAAAGGACAGAGAATGAGAGGATGAAACCATCAACTGCTAAAGGCTCATACACTCCTAAGGATGAATTGAACAAATTCGGAAGATGTCAAAGGAGGTTCTTTCCTCCTATGAAAAATATCACATGTTTCTCTTGTCATAAACCAGGACATATTGCAACACATTGTAAGACAAGGCATATCAACTTTAACCAGCAAAAGATGCAGCAAATGAGAATACTACCTCAAGCAAACAAATGGAAAGGAAAACCACTCACCAGGTACATAAATCATTTCCATGGCTACTGTTATGCATGCAATAATTTTGGACATAAACTTGTTAAATGTAAATTATGTTCAAAAGGGAGCATAAAATCTTATACATCAGCTCAAACGTACCTTGGTAAAATAAGATGTTATGTATGCCTCAAGCTTGGTCACAAAGCAAAAGACTATAAACTGCCATATTCATTAAAGAACTCTAGACAGATGATGGAATCTAATCAAATCAAACAAAACTATGAATAAAAAAGAAGTGCAGACATTATGAATAGCCCCAATAAAGTATGGAAGGAAAAGAGAAAGGGGGAGCCTGTTACCTCAATAACATAATGAATCCATCATAGTCTCAGGGGGAGTTGCTCTAGGAAGCAACGCAAATATCCAACCAGTGATAGATATGAAGCAACATCCTAGGGGGAGAGCAGTTCATAAATAGTCCCCACAAAAGTAGTCTAAGAAGAGCTCCATGAAATAACAACAGCTAAAAGGTCAGGAAGGGAGATGAAAAATCCTCTAATAGAGAACTATAGAGGCAGAAGATTATCTGAAGTATTCAATAGTTGACAGATTGATGGAAGAAGAGAAGGCAACAAGAAGCCATGGTAGTAGAGAGAACATCAACCAAGATCATGTAAGCTAAGAAGACAACAACACACTAAGTGATGAATGGTTAAATCACAAAAATCATGTTTCGAGCTACAGAACTGAAAAGACCCATAAAGGATGATCACATTGTGCATCATACTGCCAGAATTAACAATGAATCACATTAAGAAGAATGAGTAAGATAAGTGCCTATCATCATTATATCATTACATCATTCATCTATGAAAAGTCCCCTTGTAGGAATGAAGTTAAATAAGTGACAAATCTCTGAGTGGTCTGCCCATGAAGATTCCAAGTAAAGAAATTGAAGATGTCTTCCCGAAGATCATTATGCTAGAACAGTTGAATTGTATATAAAGCAGCAATGATTCTGGAGCAGTCCTAGAAAGGAAAATGCAGTGGCATTCCTTTGAACAGAATGACAGAATAAGAAAAATGGTTAATGATGCCAAGATCAAATTCAGTATATTGATGATTTTTGGTGTGAACAGTGGAAAGCTCAATCGTAGAAACTATGAAGGTTGTCTTAACTATGGGTGCATGTGTAAGTAGAAGTGAAATTATTGCTTGGTTTATCAAAGTAGTATCAATTGGTATTTGGATCATGCAGTCTGCCTCTCAACAGAATACCAAGTGTCCTCAATAGAGCAGTGGTATGGTACAGGTCCTCAAGATCAGAAGTACATCAAGGTAGTATTCCCAGCATTATCTGCATTACTAAAGCATGAAGAGGTCAATAACAGAGCAAAAGGATCATTATCTTGTTTACACTTGAAGTAGTATATTGAGAATTGAAGCATTATCTATTTCTAGATATAACTGCATGCCTTCCTCAAGTCAGTACAGATATATCTTCAAGGCCTCTTTCTTAAGATCATTCATAAAATGGTGTGAAGTCCGTTTTCTGAGATTTCAATTAAACAACTTGAAGATGTTTGCTAAAGGTCATCATGATAGAACAATTAAAGTATCGGAAGTATGAAAGACTAGTTGTGTTAATCTTACAATTGAAGCTCAAAATTTTGTTATTGATTCATCAAAAGCATACTTCAACAGAAAGGATTTGCTAGTATTTCACCATTAAAGAGAGGTTGATCGTTGACATACATACCCCCCTTATGTCATAAATAAAATTGCATAGTTGATAAGTGAAACTGACTAATACATTGAATGTATCTAGCCTCAAGGGTTTGTTTTGGAAGTACATTGTACAAGCAGTAAAGTCATTTGGTCTCTTAGATTGAAAGATATCGTCTAATCTCACAATAAGTTGTAAGCTCTGGGTTGATTCATTGTTCACATCAGTAACAAGGACCTTTCAACTATTAAGTATAATATCCTTGTCAGCATCCTAGCTCATATCACCACCAACAGGCAGGAAAGGTAAACCAAAGCTATAAGAGATATATTGGCATCATCATAATTGAACAAATGTTGTACTGCAGATGTGTATTGCAGAAGAAGACATATTCCATCTGCAATATTCCTCAACAGATATGTATTTCTGATGAAGATCATACTAGAGACTAAAGTATATTTGAAGCATTCTCAGTGTTTTAGTTTTGGTCCAATGATGCATCTCTGATTATATAAGTTTGATTATATATGGTTGTTCTATCATCACCTACACTCTATACAAGTGCAAGGAGTCTGTGCTTTGGGATGGTATCAACTTACTGTATATATACAAGTTCAATAGTTCTCAAAAGTGTTCTCTCAACAACTCGTGTACACCAGTTTGGAGTAGAAAGGTATAAAGTAAAAAGAAGAAGGGCCTAAACACAAATCAGAGAGAGGAAATGCAAAGATAGAATCTACACTGAGAGATGTGCAACCCTTTTCCATTGATGTCAAAGGGGGAGGAAAATCAAGAAAAAGAAGAGTATTAAAGTATTGCCATCAATGCCAAAGGGGGAGACTGTTGGAAATATTGTCATTGATGGCAAAGGAGAAGAAAGGAGCTGCACCTGAACTATCACAAAGAAGAACTAGCAATAAGGCAAAGGAGACAGAAAAGGAGCAGAGGCAACAAGGGCAGCAAAAAAAAAAGAGGCAGCTCAGACACCAGGAAGAAGCAGAGGTAGCAGAGAGAGCTGCAAAGTGTGTGAGGCTTCAGTTTTAGGAAACAGAGTCTTTGTAAGCCTACGGGCAGTTGTAGAAGGGCCATTTGATTTTGAAGATCTGGCCAGAACAAGAATTTTTGTAAGTGGATTCATTTGTACCTATGAAAGAATTTGGTTCAATATTTCATGAGTATTATTCGATTTATGTGAGTGGATTCATTTGTGTGAATAGACTTCAATTTCAATAAGCAATGGTATAAGAATATGTGGATATACTATGTAATTTTGGGTTTTAAATGATGCTCTGTATGTGATTGGAAAATCGATGTTGATTAATGAGGCACTATTAATATCAAGCTTGTGGTTTTAAGTTGAATGCAACAAGGGTTACATATACCTTTGGGAAGTTGCAGAAAGCTTGCAGTCATCGATCACTGCAAGGATCGATGACCACCGCAAGGAAGACGAATTCCTAATCTAGAATTCGATATGGAGTTGTTTGAGGAATTACTTGGATTCCTAAATTGACTAGAGCCCGAAACTGGAGTCACATTTGAATGTTCTTGAGTTGTAATCAATTACAAACCACAGAAATTGAATATAGAGGGGGATTGGTATCGACCCTATTCAATTGGGTGTGCAGAGGTTTAAGGACTGGTCGACATCGTAAGAATCAGAACGATGGGTGTATAGCACAGTGCATTTGAAAAGAAAAAATGTAGGGTTTTATAGATAGAGAACCTAGCCCTTTTGAAATATCTAAGTTCAGATATCGTTGCAAGGACTGATGAAGGAATTCGATGGGAAATAGGCGAAGGTCCCATATGAAAATAAATGGCATAGTTGAATACAAGTTTCAATAGTCTGAAGGTTCGAAGGCAGAACGAAATCAAAGGCGCAAGGGAAACATGAAAGATCACTCGATCTCAGGGAGACCAGATGCATTGTTTGTTTCGAAACTATGTTAAAGGAAGGTGTGGCATATATAAATCTGAAGAAATCGAGCCGTGAAGCCAAAATCAGACGAAGGCGAAACTGTAGGGTAACACCACTGCAAAGGGGAAATGGAATTGTGCTCTGATAGAACGCGGATCCATTGAAATAAGTGGAACCTTGAACAAAGAGGAAGTTGGAACCATGAAGGCGGGTTTGGAAGCCCGAAACCAACAGTATCGTGTGAGGCTAACAATGGTAAGTTGTAAGTCGAAATAGAATGCGATATCAGTCTTCATGTGATGCGTGGCATTTAGTGGTAAGTTAAAACCACTTATATCGCGTAAATTTGGGAGGTTAAGAAGCGTGCAGTTATGTTGCGCGATATCCGTCGGATATCCACCTAATTTGGTGTTGAATCGCGATAATAGATCAACTGTTGGATCTATCCAGAGGTCTATACAAGATTTAAATAAAGCATTACGGAGTGGATCGACGGTGGAGACGTCGAGTTGGAGCGAGGTGGAACATCAACCATCAGATTTGATAAGTATGGGAGAATGTATGGTAATGTTATTTTTCTTTCAAATTGATAAGTTTATGATGGTTGATAAAATATGAACCATTACGGATATATGGGCTAGCCTTCGGATTTATTTTCAAAGTTGGGTGCGCATATACCTTTTACGCAATATCGAATATTTATTCGATAAGTAATAAAAGGGGTCTCCAGCATATGGTTTAAACTTCGGATTGAAGAAATGATATGCATTTGCCTATAAAGTTGTTTTTATTTGGGGTTTAAACCCAATTTAGAGCGTTAATATGGAAATGCGTATTGATGGATGGTGAGCACATTGGAGCGTTGATTATGTGTGAGTTAATATATGTTGTGGGCCCGAAGACTTCATTTAATATAAGTGTTGGTGACATTCGATGGTGAGTGCGGTGGTCAATGCTTGTTACAAAGGTTTCATAACATTGGATTAAAGACATTATATATATTAAATATTATGTTGGATGTGTAATGATAAAGCCGTGAGCAACATATGCATTCAAGAATTATAAGCTAAGAACGAAGTTTACTACTTTGGGCTATTCGAATGTTAATTCGAATATGCATGCAATGGGTTTTAATATGGTTTCAAACCATAAGTTTTAAAAGGTAACCTTCGCATATGAAGTCACAAAAGTGGATTTTTTACCATAGCGCATAAGATGAAGAGCTACTTCCGCATTAGAGTTGCTGGGTTGAAACTGTGTTGATTGCTTTTTCATAGTGTATTAAAGGTGGGCTTCCAAAACTGAGTTTGCCAATTTGAGCATTTCCAATTAAATGAAATTGCATTATTGATTTATAACAGAGATTTTAATCTTTGATGGAAAAGCTTCAGCATTACTTTAAACTACCAGATTTGAGGAAAAAGCAGGGGTACATGCATAGAAAGTAGGAGAATATGCAGAACTGTTACACTACAGCAGCAGAAAAGACAAACACACATTGAGCCAAGAAATGAAAGGGTTGAATGAGATATATCTGTTGCAAATGTAAATGTAAATGTTTTGATTAATTTTATATTGTTTTTGATGCAAAGGCAAGTCTCTGTAGGCAAAGAAATACCCCACTGTAATATTGAAATGTATACATATTGTTATATTCCTCTAAATGAGCTGGACAAAGAAATGAGAAGGCGAAAGTCAAAGATTCATGGTTGTTCATTTCGAATTCCTTATGGAATACAAACAGTCATGTGGTGAACTCTATAAATGATATCACATAGATATGCATTTAGAAGTTAGAGAATGGAGAAATGAGGCAGAGAGAGTAAGAAGAAGGAGGAGCAGATAGAGAAGTTATGAAGATTCAGAGATGATATATGACAGATATGAAGGCTGGTGGATAGCAGTGAAGAAGGAACAGAACAGAGTTGATATCCAGGTAAATCAGCATGTGTTTTTTTTTGAAAGAGTGAGGAAGTTTGTGCTTTTATCAAGTTGTAGCTTGATATATTTCAGTTGTAGCTGGCTAAGGTAGGAGCCTCCTATAGGTTGTAGCCTGCATAAAATAGATGGGAGTTGAAGCTTCCTTGCAAGTTGTAGCTTGCATAATTGAGGTAGGAGCCTCCTGTGGGTTGGAGCCTACAGAAAACTAGTGGTGAGAGGGAGTTGAAGCTTGCCTTTACATCACAACAATAATAAGATGTGGTTTTCTCCCTTTTTGGGTTTCCATTTATATCTGTTGTCTATGAGCATTATGTTTATGTGTTGATATGGTTTATCTAATCTGCTTAATACTTGATGCTCACATATTAAGATTTATGTTACATTATGTAATAAGTTGATCATGAAATGAAGGTGTAAATAAGTTTAAAGGAAAGTTTTAAAAGTCCATGAATGTGTTAAACTGATTCACCCCCCCTCTCAATTTAACTAAGGGTTCAACAATTTGTATCAGAGCAGGTTCCTTTGGTGTAAGTGTAATAGCTTGAAGGAGAACTGGTTGAGTCATTGACTATCAAAATGTACATGTGTTAAATACAACAAACTTTCTGGAATGGAGAGATAAGGTTAAAACAAATTTAATGGCTTATGAACCTGAGGTATGGAAACTTGTATGTGATGGTTACTGCACAGAATCTCCCTCAGTGCAAGAACAACAATGGAATGCCAAGGCAAAATGTGTGATATATAATAGTCTTCATAACAAGGATCTTGAGTTAATAATGGATTTAACCTCTGCAAAAGAAATATGGGATAGATTGCATTTCATGCATGAAGTAGACACTAGGGGCTGCATTGTCAAGAAGGAGAAGATAAACCAGAAGAAGAAGAAAAATTCCTTTCAAAAGGAAAATGGTCAATCAAATGGGATACCTACCAGGGTGAATGGATGTGAGTACCATGAATAAATTACAGTTGAGGAAAAAGCCAAACTTGACACAACCTTGACTGAAATATAAATATTGAAGAATGAAAAAAAATACCTTAAGACATTGGTGCAAATATGTGATGAGAGAGAATATGAAGATAAGGAAGAAATTGTTGGCCTGAAGGCACAACTTGAAGAAGCAAGGAAAGTAGAAGACACTTTGCTGCAACGAATGATAGAGAAAAGTATGGAATGTGGAAGTTTGGAAGAAGAGGTGGTAAGCCTAAGGATGAAATTAGAAAAGGCCCAAATTGAACTAATTATGAATATTCCACAAATGAAAATCTCTGGACAGTTGGACCAAATTCTAAATGCTCAAAGGTCTCATCTGATAAATATTGGATAGGCTATGAAGGAGAAACAAGTAGGTCCAAGGTAGAAGATAACGAATATCATTTTTGTAAAAGCTGTAAAGGATAATGAAGCAGCTCAGAAGATTCCTACAGAAGTAGAAGCCAACAAGAACATGATTTGTAAAGAAACAAATAGAAACAAGCAGCAACATGAAAGGACAAAGAATGAGAGGATGAAACAATCAGCTGCTAAAGGCTCATACACTCCTAAGGATGAATTGAACAAATTCGGAAGATGTAAAAGGAGGTTCTTTCCTCCTATGAAAAATATCACATGTTTCTCTTGTCATAAACCAGGACATATTGTAGCACATTGTAAGACAAGGCATATCAAGTTTAACCAGCAAAAGATGCAGCAAATGAGAAGACTACCTCAAGCAAACAAATGGAAAGGACAACCACATACGGTACATAAATCATTTTTCCATGTAGCTCTTGTTGTTGTAATATGATGTAGACTGTAGAATTGTTGTCCTTGATGGAAACCTACTTGATAAAGTTGATGGCAACCTACTTGATGAAGTTGTCCTTGATGGAAACTGACTTGTCCTATTTGTTAATGATGTAAATCTGATGTATCTACAGAGCAGTTCAGATGTAATGGAGAAAGGAATTCCTGTAAGGGCTAGAGCAATGATGAAAATGGTATGTCACAAAGCATACGCGGGTTTGTAAAGGCGAAGTAGCGTATGTACGCGGAAAAGTACGTGCCAAGTAGCGTATGCCTATTTGCGCTCTAAATTTATAAAACCATGGGAATTTACCATGGTATTGGCACACAGTATTGAGCGCTGGATTATCCATTTGATCTCATCCAGGAATACCATCGGAAGTTGTGTGGTTTTGACTCATGGTATTTTCAAAGGCTAAATCTATATAAGGAGAATAAGATCATAGTGCAAGTGTGTGCATAGGTCTGGGCTTTAATGAATACTTCACTATGAAGTATATCTGCATGGAATGGAAATAGTTTATTGATTGATCTGAATTAATAATGCACCTATGAAGAAAATGATGAAGAGGGATCTCTAGATTCGAAAATGACTATTCTAGATCTGTTTATGGAATGTTTAGATACGACGATACGCGAATCTTCTTTGAAGTAAGGGACAGAGATGCGAGTTGTTTTAGCAGGGGCAACGACACCTTACGGTCTGAAAACAAAGTGGACCACCCCCCTACCCCCTCTAGGTATTTTTCCCAACAATTGGAATGGGCGAGGTCCTTACGGAAGGGCTTGATCGTGTCATGTCGAATCCTGCCTGATGTATGAGAAGCAAAGAAGAAGGCTACTCAAAGAAAGGATATATCCCAGAAAACATGTGCAGCAGAAAATGAAGAAGATGAAATAGGTATTGATTGTTGTTCTTGTGATTCACTTTCTTGTGCATGCAACGGTGAAGATAGTGAAAGAAATGTTATGGATCTAGAAGAAGTTCTCAAGATTAAAGTTGAAAATCAACAAAGATTATTTAATGAGAGAGAATCTATCTACAAATATATGATCTCTAGAATGAATGGACAGATAAACAAGTATCAAAGGTTGTAAGATGAAGTAACCAATCATAGTGAAGGACTTGAAGCAGAAATCATCTCTCTGAAAGAAGATCTGGAAAAATCAAATAAGAAGAATGAAGAACTTCTACAAACATTTGAAGAACAGGAAAATGGGTTGAAGGAAGAGATTTTAAAATTGAATGATCAAGTAGAAGAAGGAAGAAGGGTCGAAGAAAGTATGAAGAAGCAATGCCAAAGATTGGAGGTTGAGGTAAATATTTTAAAAGGTAAGTTAGAAGAAAAGGATAAACTCTTGAGGTTTCAAGATAGTACTAAGTTTCTGGACAATATTCTTAGTAGTCAAAGGTCTCCTTCTGTTAAATTTGGTCTTAGTTTTCATGAAACTGTTAAAGGAGAATCTATTTCACAAGAAAGTGCTAAAGATTCAAAGGATATCAATGCAAAACTTGAAGTGTTGAAAGAAACAAAAGGTCTACCGACAATCTTGAACTCTCAAAAGAAATCATTCCCTCCTTTGATCAACAATGTGGAATGCTTTAAATGTCATAATTATGGGCATGTTGCAGCCAATTGCAGAAGCAGATTGTTTCAGTCACAAACAAACAGATTCTACACAAAAAGGTACTCAGGTTTCTTTAAGGGATATTGTTTTTCATGCAACAAGTTTGGTCATAAAGCAGTTGATTTCAATAGAAGAAAGAATAGAAAAACACATTATGATCCCTATGCTTACTTTTTTGGTCACACAAGATGTTATGCTTGTAACAAGCACGGACATGTAGAAAAAGAGTGCAGGATGAATAGATCTGAGAAATTGGATATTTTCCAGCACACAATAAGAAATTTCAAGCAAAGCTGGAAAAGGAAGGAGGACCAGTCAAAAACGTAGGGGATAATAATCCTACTGCAGTCTTCCTCTTCCAAAGCTTACTTCTCATAAAGATTGCAGGGGTGATGTGAGATACATTATAGGATTCAATAATGTATCATCATAGGGGGAGCAATGTATGGTGATTCCCATGGTTGGTTTGGTAATTCTGGATATGTTTATTTCTAACAGTGCATCTGATGTGAAGAAGACAGGTACAGGTGGCATAAGTTCAGGGGGAGATGGAGTTGTGAATTTTTCTGTACTTCACTTCCTATACGCGGGTTTCATGAACTAAAGCCGTGTATACACGCGAGTTCCAATGGAGACAGAAGCATATGCTTTTCAGTTAAGGAAAACAGTGAGATGGTCAAGAACAGGAGCACAGTTTCAGGGGGAGCATTAGCCTTGCTGAGAGTAATGCATTGTTGGCATTATGATGGTTCTGAAATATGATCTCTCTCTTGAGGTCTTTTTGGTATTGGTTATAAAAAGTCATATTTGTAATTTGATGAAAAGGTTATGTTGAGACCTATGATGTAAATTGTAATATTCAGTCATGAAAGGATTTGTTCAAATTTGTAAAACCCACTTGGTTGGGTAGTTGATTCAAAATGTGTAAACCCACTTGGTTGGGTACTTGAGTCACATATGTAAATCCACTTGGTTGGATCATCAATGTAAGTATGAAGTCCTTGGTGATAGGAAAGGTCATAGAGTCATGTACTTCATTGAAAAATATGTTTGAAGATTCAGCGTGAACTCAGGGGGAGCATGGTAACTTCAGTGCAAATCAGATATACAGAACTCTTCTTTATACAAGAGAAGAAAAACCTTGTTTTGATTTCGATCCGCTCTTTGCCCTTGATGTCAAAGGGGGAGAGTATCATGGTGTTTGAATAATATCAATGTATCTATCTGTTGTGGTGATCAAACACCATCATGGTTGCCATCAAGTCTAAAGGGGGAGATTGTTGGCAATATGATGCAAAGTGTTGTCTTTGATGGCAACCTACTTGATGAAGTTTTCCTTGATGGAAACTGACTTGTCCTATTTGTTAATGATGTAAATCTGATGTATCTACAGAGTAGTTCAGATGTAATGGAGAAAGGAATTCCTGTAAGGGCCAGAGCAATGATGAAAATAGTATGTCACAAAGCATACGCAGGTTTGTAAAGGCGAAGTAGCGTATGTACGCGGAAAAGTACGTGCCAAGTAGCGTATGCCTATTTGCGCTCTAAATTTATAAAACCAGGGGAATTTACCATGGTATTCGCACACAGTATTGAGCGCTGGAATATCTATTTGATCCCTTCTAGGAATACCATCAGCGGTTGAGTGGTTTTGACTCATGGTATTGACAAAGGCTAAATCTATATAAGGATGAGAAGATCATAGTGAAAGGGTGTGCATAGGTCTGGGCTTTAATGAATACTTCACTCTGAAGTATATCTGCATGGAATGGAAACAATTTATTGATTGATCTGAATTAATAATGCACCTATGAAGAAAATGATGAAGAGGGATCTCTAGATCCGAAAATGACTATTCTAGATCTGTTTATGGAATGTTTAGATATGTGATCTAACGAATCTTTGCAGAATTAAAGGATGAGATCTGAGTTGTTTATCTTATCTAAAGAGCTGCACAGTCCTGAAAAGTTTCAGATATATACGCAGGTTCGTTTCATGAAAAACGCTTGTATACACGGATCCTCTTAAAGAAAAGCGTGTATGGCAGTTAGGGTTTCTGAAGAATAAAATGCACTGAAGTATACGCAGGTTTGTCTCTATGAAAGCGCGTATGTACGCAGGTTCAGTGAAGTAAAAGCACGTATGGAATCTAGGGTTTGCTGAAGTATGTGGAATGAATTGTCTGATCTGTTTTGCTGTCTTACTGCTATCTGTCAATGATGTATTCATACAGATCTGGGTTGTTTGAATGTTGATTATGCTATTGATTAAAGATCAAATTGTTGGTTGATTGGTTGATGATTCAATGAATGAATTGATGGGGTTATAAGTTTCAGTTTGATGAATGTTGAGCTTAAATGTGTGGAGTGTCTGGCCTGGAAAATCAGCTAGTGCTAAGCCACAAGGCAGGCCAAGGAAGCTTTGGATCCAGTGTGAAAATTGATGAAACGTGTTCCATGGTGGTGCTGAGGGTTGTAGCCTTCAGTCAGGGGGTTGTAGCTCCCTTCCAGGTGAGGCTGGTAAACGAGAGCAGGGGGTCGTAGCTCCCTTCCAGGTGAGGCTGGTAAACGAGAGTAGGGGGTCGTAGCTCCCTTCCAGGAGAGGCTGGTAAACGAGAGAAGGTTGTGGCCTTCTGCAGGTGGGTGCCTGCGTGCTAGTATGAGTCTGCGCCAGTACATGGTTGTAAGATGTTTTCTCTATAATAAAATATTGAAGGCTGAGACAACGGCAGCGGTGGTTTTCTCCCGACTTGGGTTTCCACCTAAAATCCCGGTGTTCATGTGTGTTGCTTATGTGTGATGGTTTATTCTATTATTACTGCACATGCTTACTGTTAACTAAACATCTGATGAATGAATGATGCATAGACCTAAGTAAAGAAATAAATGCATAATAAGAGCTCTGGACATACGCAAGTTTGCTTAAGGATATCTGCATGTATACGCAAGTTTTGTTTAGTAAAGTAGCGTATGGGTTTTAGAGAAAGAAAAAGTAAAAAGTTTTCAGTCAGATCTAATACTGATTCACCCCCCCCCCCCCCTCTCAGTATTTTTCCCAACAGCAAAGTGAGAAGTTGTATGCACATAATGTTTCAACACCAACTGACTCAAATATGTAGCATTTGCAATATGGTCATTTACCTATAAAAAGTATGAATTTGTTGCAAAGACGGTCTATGGTGAAAGTTTTTCCTGCTTTGTCTGATCATATCTCTTTCTGTACAAGTTGTATAATGGGTAAACATAAGCGAGATAGTTTTACTTCAGCCTCTAATAGAGCCAAAGAACAACCAGAGTTAGTGCATATAGATTATGCAAGAAAAATCAGTTGTTGGCAGTCTCTATTTTCTTACTTTCATTGATCATTTTAGCAGGAAAATTTGGGTGTATTTCATCAAATACAAATCGGAAAAATTTTCCAAATTTAAGGAGTTCAAAGCTGAGGTTGAAAAACAGAGTGGCAAGTTTATTAAAGTTCTGAGGTCTAATAAAGGAGGTGAGTATGAATCTAACGAATTCATTGATTTTTGCAAACAACATGGTATTAAAAAACAAATGACAACCAGTTATACTCCACAGCAAAATGGAGTCACAGAAAGAAAGAATCAGAAAATTATGAATATGGCTCGAATTTTTCTCATAACATGAAATTTGTCTAAATATTTATGGGCTGAATCAGTTCCATGTTCGGTATATATTTTGAATAGATCGCCAACTTCCAGTGTTCAAAGTTTTGTACCTGAAGAATCATGGAGTGGAAAAAAGGTAACTATTTCACACTTTCGAGTATTTGGTTGTATTGCTTTCGCTCATGTTCCAGAAAAATTGAGAAAAAAACTTGATGATAGGAGTGAAAAGTGTATTTTTATAGGATATAGTGATCAATCTAAGGCATACAGATTGTTTAATCCTATAACTAAGAAGTTTTTCGTAAGTCGAGATGTGAAATTTCTGGAAGACAAGTCTTGGAATGAAATGGATAACAATACTTGTCCTAATCCTTTTATTCTGTTAGACGAACATCAAGCACCTGCAAAAAGCACTCCAAGATTACAGGTTCAAGAAAAAACCAGTGGTAGTTCATCAAGAAGTAACAGTTCGTCATATTTTGAGTCTGATTCTGATAATCCTAAAATGAGAAACTTAAGTGATATTTATGCACAAGATGATGTTGATGATATTGTAATTTTTTCATTCATTTCATTTCAACCTACTTGTTTTGAAGAGGCTATACAAGACAAAGAATGGGTAGATGTGATGAATAATGAAATCGATGCTATTGAAAGAAATCAAACTTGGGATTTGGTTGATCTACCTGATGATAAAAATTCTATACGTGTCAAATGGTTTTTTAAAACAAAGTTAAATGAGAGAGGTGAAGTTGATAAGCACAAAGCACAATTAGTTGCCAAAGGTTTTTCACAGCAACTTGGCATAGATTATGGTGAAACATTTGCACCTATAGCAAGAATTGATACAGTTCGATTTGTATTAGCTATTGCAGCACAAAACAAGTGGCCTATTTACCAAATGGATGTAAATTCTACCTTTTTGAATGGTGTTTTGAATGAAGAAGTGTATGTTGATCAGCCACCTGGTTTCGAAATAAAAAATCAAGAACATAAGGTGTACAGGTTGAAGAAAGCATTGCATGGCTTGAAGCAAGCTCCAAGAGCTTGGTACAACCGAATAGACCATTACTTGCTGAATAATGATTTTAGAAGAAGCGACCATGAACCCACTTTATATATCAAGAATGATCATCAAGGTAATATTTTGATACTGTGTCTTTATGTTGATGCCATAATTTATACAGGTAACATGTAGTTAGATGAATTTAAAGCTGCAATGAAAAATGAATTTGAAATGAAAGATATTGGATTAATTAGACACTTCTTACGTGTCGAAGTGAAACAAACAAAAGATGGTATGTTTATGAGTCAGCAGAAGTATGCTACTGACATTTTGAAAAAGTTTAAGATGGACAGGTGTAAACCGGTGGATACTCCTATCGAAGTTGGTACAAAGTTGAGTAGAGACTATGTGGGTACTATTGTTAATGCGACTTTGTATAAGAAACTTGCCGGTAGTATTATGTATCTTACTACTACTAGGCATGATATAGCATTTGCAGCTAGTTATATTTCCAAGTTTATGGAATCTCCGAAAGACTATCATTGGATAGCTGGAAAAAGGCAGTTAAGATACATTGCAGGTACATCTAGTTGTGGTTTATTGTATGCACCCTCTACAGATAGTAAGCTTGTTGGTTATACATATAGTGATTATGTGGGATGTATTGATGATCGGAAAAACACTTTTGCCTATGCTTTTCTATTTGGTAGAAACTTGATCTCGTGGTCATCCAAAAAGAAACCCATAGTTGCACTATCTTCAACAGAGGTCGAGTATGTTGTAGCAAATTCAACATCATGTCAAGCAGTGCGGCTAAAGAGACTTCTTTCTGACTTCGGATACAAAGAACATGAACCTATTTCAATATTTTGTGACAACACTTCCGCTATTTCCTTGTCGAATAACAATGTCTTTCATCAAAAGAGCAAACATATCGACACTCGTTTTCACTTCATTCGCGAACTCATCAATAATGGTGATATTGTTCTCAAATTTTGTGATTCCAAGGAGTAGTTAGCATATATTTTCTCCAAACCACTAGGAAAATTTAATTTTGAATTTCAATGTCAAAAGTTAGGAATAAAACAATGTAACCCTCAAAATTAAGGGGGAGCGTTAATATTTAGTTTAGACTTAGTTAGTAATCAGTTTTCAATTCAGTTAAACTGTTTTCCCTATAACTTTCCATGTCAATGTATATATATTTATCTGTCCTTCAATAAAATGAATTAAGTGTCATGATTGCTCTCAGCAATTGGTTTTGTATTCTTCATGTCTTCAACTTGTCTAAATTTGTCAAAAGAGCCATCATTATCCATCCTCTGCTCAGGTGCATAATGTTTGTTTTCTTTTATTCGATAATGTGCACTCCATCATTCAAGTTTACATTGGCATTATCCATTTTATTATTGTTTTTGTTCGATTCTAACCATTCGTTTATTTTGATGCATGTTATATTCTGGTGCATGTACTAACAGGAAAAAAATGCATAGATCAAATCTAGCTATATTGTCCATGGATGAAGGATTTGTAGTTGATCCATTTTTGAAATATTTTTATGGCAGATTGGGGATTTAGCTATGAAAACAAAGCCTATGAAACAATTGCTATTAAAACATGAAAAACATCATTTTCTTAGAGGAGCTCACCCTAAGGCTGAGCTAGCCTCAATTATCTTTTTTCTCCTTTCTTTTTGAGATTCTCTTGGTTTTCACCTGCAGATTTCTACGATACATGCTGGAAGCATTAACACCAGGATTATTTTTCCTTCATCTAGACTCAAGGATGGCCAAGGTAATATTACAGGTTTTATCCATATGGCCAATATTATCACAAAAATAACATTCAATATGTCCAAAAAATGGTGGAAATTAATCATATCTTGTGTTGATGTGATTTCTTCTTCTTGTGTCATGAACCCTACAATCAACATTTATGGCTGAAATCATTACACAAGTAAC
Organism: Pinus albicaulis; assembly: GCA_034641835.2. NCBI lineage: Eukaryota > Viridiplantae > Streptophyta > Pinopsida > Pinales > Pinaceae > Pinus > Pinus albicaulis. The sequence continues at coordinate 235,250,376 of CM076569.1, read as the reverse complement.
ACTACCCATAAAATGAATTTTTTTACGTGGAAACTGATGGGAACACGCTTCCTTGACTGGTTGCTTGAGAATCCTTGACATATGACTATTTCTTTGGTTGGGAAGATATTATCATTTTGTTTCTACAATTAGCTAAAATATGGCCAAATTTCCCAAAGTTAAAATATCTAATATTTCTCATACTTTTATTTAATACATTCTTTGGATTTTTTTCTTGATTGTGTATCTAATGTTCTCATACATTTATTTAATACATTCTTTGGATTTTTTTCTTGATAGTGTCTTCCTTCAGTGCTACTGCAAATTTCTACTTTAGGTTCTTCAATTTTTGCCTCATTTTCCCTTTTTGGCTTGATTTGTTTTCTTCTTTTTCTACTTCAATTTGTCTACAATTTATAATATGTTCTTTTAGTTGATTACTAATCTCCTCTTCAATATTTCTTGCCTTCTCCAATTGGTTTTTTATATCAGAATTTTCCTGTTTGAGTAAAAAATATCTTTCCTCAAGAATCTGGAGAAATATTTTTAAAGATTTATTCTCAAACATCAACTTTTCTATCATCCTTTCTTGGGATTTATTTTTTTCTTCAAGAGTCACTAGCCTCTAAATCTCCTCATCTTCAGACTCCTTCACTAGAAATACACATTCCTCATCTCTTGAGGAACCAACTTCAAAACATTGATCATCAAATTCTTCAATAATCCCCAAATCATCATCACTAGATTGGAAAGGAAATTTTCTGTGACTGTAAATACTATTTTCCATACCTTTTAGTAACAAAAGAGGTTCTTCAAGTTTTGTAGAATTCTTGGCTTGTTTCTAGCTCTTCCTTTTTTGAGGTTGCTTCCTCTTATTATTTTCCATGGCCCATGATCCGCTCTCAATCGATCAAGTGTGACCAAGATAACCTTTCTTTGATACAAATTGTTGGAATAAATCTTACTACTAAAGGGAGGAGGAGGGGAGGGGGTGTGAATCGGTAGTAATAGGATTTATTAAGTTTTTAACTCTTTTTAGAATAACACCCTATGATTAGTGAGACAACATCAAAACATAATTAACGCATATAGAATCCATTACAACAACAAAGTAATAAAACCGTGAATAAATAAACGTAAACCATGCACATAAGGGGACATAATGGGACATAAATATTTCTGGTGGAAAACCCCCTCCTGGAAAAAAACCACACATTTTTGTTGTTGCTCAAATATTTTATTAATAGCTCAACAAACTTGTACATGGAGTAGCTAGCAACCACTAGCTAGAAGACTCGACTCCTGCAAAAGTGCTCTGACCGTCGATCAACTAAGAAGTACCTACTCACATGACTCTACAGATAAACATTTACTGGAAGCCTCAACAACCAACGTGCCTTGCTCGACATCCATTAGACAATCCAACTACCATTGGATTGATATTCTCTTCCTATAATTACTGTCTTCTAGTCTCCGCAAGCATGAAGTCTATACGCCTCCAACTCCATGCGAACCATGTTTCATGCATTTTTAAACCGAGCTCTCAAACTGTCTCAACATGAGAAACCCAACAACCTCACCAATATGGATATGAAAATGATAAGATTATATGCACCCTCTACTCAACATAACTATAGATATGGAATATTCTAGGAAAAGCACTATAACATCCACTCACACTCTTATTCCATCAATCAACCCACACCTTTATTTTCTCACACAAGTATAAGCCAAAATATCCTCAACAATTCTCAAAGTGAATACCATAGGAAAATACCATGGTTATGTCAATACCTAGGACATCTATACCATGGTAATATCCAAACAAGTACCACAGGAAAATACAATGGTTATGAATATACCTAGGATAATTATACCATGGTAATATCCAAACGAATACCAGAGGAAAATACCATGGTTATGTCAATACCGAGAACACATGTACCATGGTCCTACTAATACCAAGTGCCACCGTGATCCACACACAAAAACATATAGCAATCAAACTCAAACCAAGAAAAAGTTCCAAATACCAGTACTCATGAATAGTACTGTAACTACACCCTCAACACATGAAAAAATCGCCTGCAACCACACCCACAAGGTTGAATCCATGTGGTTATAGGGCCTATAACCGCACCTATAAGACTGGATCCGTTTGTTTGTGGCATTATATAGAGAGAAACAAAGACTTCTCAGCCTAGACCTCTAAGTACCTACTCCATAACATTCCAAATATATGCACAACTATCAAAGCACCAATAACTAACAAGCCAAACATGCACAACTATCAGAAAATTTGTGATAAGCCTTGTAACCCAGTCATTTTCTTATATGCAGATAAGAAAATCTGTCATAAGACAAGCTACTAGCAAACCTATCACACCCATACACACTCAAGCCACCTACAACAGAAAACATTTGACAACACATGCCCATGTTGACATTAATGCCTAATGTAGCACAAAACTTGCATCATCAATTCCAACATGGAATGCTTAGGGAAAATGTGCAATTTATAAGAATATTCACAATATGGATCTTAAGATAACAATGGGTCTCAAATCCACAAAAGAAATTTTGGATATGTTTCAACTTATGCATGAAGGAGATACTAGTAGCAAAACTGTAGAAAAGGAAAAGAAAAGGAGGAAAAATAAAAATTCCTCTTAGAAAGAAAGTGTTCAATCAAAAGAGACATGTTCTATTAGTATGAATGCACTTGATTCTCATGAATAAAAAATATATGAAACCCAAGTTAAGCTTGACTCAAATTTGGTTGAGATATAAAGACTCAAAATTGAAAATAAAGATAAGAATAAACTATTACAAAAATTTGATGAAAGAGAGCATGGGTACAAGGAATAAATTATTCACGTAAGGACATAATTAGAAGAAGCTAGAAGAATAGAAGAGCTAATGAATGATCAAGTATAGGAGAGGGAGGAATAATGTGAAAGATTAGAGGATAAGATTTTTTTGGTGAGAAGTGAGCTAGATAAAGGAATAGACAATATCAAAGGCTAGAAGAGAAGAACAATAGCTCAAAGGAAACCACCAAAGATGATACAACAACATAAAAAACACCAGTAAGAGAAGCTAGCAACAACATAATAAAAAATAAACGAAAATATAAAAATCATCAGAAAAAGAATGAGTTGAAGAAAATGTCGTCTGCTCCTAGAGATGAAGTTAGAAAGCCTGCAATATTTCAAAGAAGGATTTATGTCTCATGCTTCCATTTCCATAAACTTGGACATGTAGCACGTCACTGTAGGAGAAATCAAATCAAGTCTCATCAACATAAGATACACCAGACAAAGACGCTACCTCAAGAAAAAAATCAAAGAAGGTTCCATACAAGGAAATCATCAACAACTAGGTACACAAATACTTTATATGGCTATTTTTATTTGTGCAATGGTTTTGGACATAAATTTTTTTATTGTAAATCACATATAAAGAAAAATATGAATTCATATGTGGATAATATCTCAAGGAGACATATACCATTTCCTTCATTTCTTGGCCATACAAGATCTTGTTTATGTAGTAAACTTGGCCACATGGCCAAAGATTAAGATGCCCAAGTACTTAAAGAAAAATAAAAAGAAGGATGAGGTCATTCAAAGCAAACTAACATTGAGTAAGAAGGATATGCACACAATATAAGGAAGACAACTAAAGTCTAGAAAAAGAATAAAAAACAACATGTGACTGCATTGACAAATTGAAGTCAGCATGGCCTCAGGGGGAGTTTCTCAATGAAAAAAAAGAATAATCTATCAGTATTAGGGAAGAAACATATCATACGGAGGGCATCCCCAATAGTACCTTAAGAATATATCACATATGTTGGAATCTCTGCAACAATATTTTAATGAAAAATATGACCATGATCAGTTGAATACCAAGAAAAGAGGTGTTTGAAGGACCCTATAAAGAAACATTAAAAATCAGAATTAGGTATCGTATATGTCTCATGATGAAGAATACTATAGAATTGAAGATGGAAAGGTGTTGTGGCATTTGAAGAAAGAAAAGGAGCTTAAGTCAATCTAAGACTAGGAATGAAAAATGAAAAATCTTTTGTGACTAGTATAGCTGCAATCATAAACTCAAGATATAATTGAACAATTTATGTACATGGAGGAAAATATTTTATCTATTTAAGTATTTAATACTTTCATAAATATTCCCATCTTATTTTCCATTTAATAAACCCATAAGAATAAAAATTTTCATTGGTAAAATAAGAAGTTAATGCCAACAATGCCAAACCTATGCTAGAATGGGAGCAAACAATTATTCTAAATCTGTAGTTGCATCTTCAAGAAGGATGAAGAGCAAAAAGACAAAACAAAGTCCAAGGAAAAAAAACTAGTGAAAGAAAGAAACATGAAACATATTTATGAACAACTAGAAGTGAAAAACACCAAAACATCGTAGTCATTGTCACTAGATTCGCAGAGGGAAAATTGAGAGGAATGACATGGAAACATATTTGCAAATGAAAATGTGGATGGTCTGTCCCTTAATATATTGAAAAGAATGGCTGACTTTGAATGAATAATGTTTAAGGATGCAAGAAAGAGACTATAATAGCTATGAAAGAACTAAGAGAGTTTCATAACACTTTGGGAATTCACCGACAATTATTGACAATGAAAACATTCTATTGACATACTCAAGATTATCACACCTGTCATTACCATTTCCTCCATGTTACACCATTTTTTGGTCATCTAACCTACTATCATTAGATGGACCCAAGTACACCATGTAGGACCAATTTTACCCTAAGTAAGATTGCTCTCACTATGTAAAATAACTTAATAAACCACATTTATTAGGTTGTTTATGGTCTAAACAGGAAACCCCAAAAGGAAATATTAAACAAACCTATATTTGCTTGATTTTCCTCATGGAATAATTAATTAAACCATAATTTAATTATTATTCCTAGTCATGTTTGACCCAAAACAAAGAAATTAATTAGATAAACCTTTATTTATCTTATTATTTTCTAAGAATAATTATTTAAATCTTATTTAGATATTATTCCTTGTTAAATATGACCAAATCATCCACAAATAATTAAATAAATCATTATTTATTTGATTATCCTTCAACCACTTCCATAAAAAGATAAATAAATCATTTATTTATTTATTATTGACAAATAAAGGGATTTGACCCAAGTCAAATACTTTTTCCCTCCAACAAATATAATAAAATATTCCATAAAAGGTGGATCTAGATTTGGTTAACATTATTTTAATCATGCACTAAGATCTAGAATGACCCAATATTTTGTTATAAATAGGAGGGTTTTTCCTACCATTCTTCACCTTTTGTTGCCTATTATATCACTTTGGATCTATACACTTGGTCACATTCTTCATTATTTGCTGTGTGAGCTCCCTTTGAGTTCTATCTTTGTCCAGGTTTTCTACACCAACAAGAGAGAGAGATCCTAGATGTGAAGTGCTGAGGACTTCCAAGAACCCATCCCATTGAGGAGAATTGGATACACCTTGTTTTCCTCCCAGGTGCCCTTAATACAAAAATTCTTTCAAAAATTGTTCTTGTCTTGTCTATTGGATATATGGAGCAAACCCTTCTTTTTATTGCTTAATGTCTTTCTATGCATAGATCTGGTTTTTTGCAGCTCTTGTCTTGATCAACTAACTGCAGATCTGAAGATATTGGCAACCATCTTTGATGTTAGGGCTATTAGTTATGCGTAGCTAAAGTGGTCTTTTTTCGTACACTTCGACAAAGGATTCATACTAACAATTGGCGACTCCACACGGGTTTTCAATTACGACCGCTGTCGTTTTTCATATTCCTGCATATCCAGCTACTTCAAACCCTAGGGTTTCTCTTCAGCTTTTTATTTTTCCTATTTTTATGGTGCCTTTCACCTTTAAAACTCTCTAAAACCCTCAAAACATTAAAATTTTTAACTTCCGTGTGTTTCTGGCCCTATTGCGCAGGTGACAGACATCAGCCACAGCTGAGACGACATTTTTTTCTTCTGAAATCTATCGCTGAGAGTGCCGGAAGTGCAGGTCACAGTTTTTGGCCCAAAAAATGTGTCCTGGAGCTTCAGGTCACAGAAAACAGCCCAAAAACTGTGACCTGAGCGAAAAACAGGTCAAAAACTGCGACCTGGACTTTTTTCTCGCATTTTTCTAAAATTTTTCTGGGTTTTTCTAAAGCTTCTGTCAGGGTTTTCTAGCCTCTATCTTCGCCTGTTTAGACCTATTCTTGCTCTGTTTTACTCAAATAAGTGGGAATATAGCCCCCTAGGGCTTCATTACCCTCCACTTTTTGTGGAAGAGTTTTAGCTGTTGTAAGTGTCTAATTTTTCATAGTTTTTAGCCATCCCTTTTTCAGATCTGATACCTCCTTTTCAGATCCCTTTTAATCAGCTCTTCTCCCTTTCAAATCACCTCCTAAATTTTTGTTTGGATCTACCTTTAGGGCCTCCTCCTTGTCCCTTCTGTGTTTTGCTGATTTCCCCCTTTTTGTCCAGCCACCTTGCCTCTGCCTCTTCGCTGTGATTATGCACCTCTTTTCAGCAGGTTTTTCCTTTAGATCCCTGTCCCTTTCGACCCTATATCTATTGGCCTCTTTGTAGTGTGTTTTGACTAGATTTTTTCCCTCTGTTAGACTAGTTTTGAGATACCCGCCTTTTGGGTTAGATTGATGCATTGTTAGCTGCTAATTTTCTGTTATTTCAGCATTATATACTGTTCTCTGCAGATTTATTTTCAGTTACGCAGCACACTTTTTATTTTTCTCTCAAAACGACAAGGGTTTAAAAATTAAAATTAACGCACACCACACACTCACCCTAAGCGAAGAAGAGCCTGGTTAACACCGCCAGGCAAAGACTTTAAAATCAATTGACACTGCACCTATCTACCCTTGTTTCGACATTGTAATCTCTTGTTTTGCACCTCCCTGCCTTTGTTGGTCATTCTTCTTCCCCTTGTGTCGTGTTTGTGTTGTCATCATTGCACCCCCAAGGCGCACATCCCAGAGACTTCTTGGCCTTCAGCCTCAGTTTCCGGTCGGTCGACCTACTCCTTCCCGCCGTCGTCGAGTTAGTCCTCCTCTGAGTCCGCACTCCGACTCCTCTTTTGGTTCATTGGGTTCTCCTTTTACTTCCGGTTCTCCCCCTATCACCTTCACTATGTCTGGTCCAGGGCCTAACGCTAGCGGTAATCCCGGCCCTAATGCAGGAACTGCTACTAGTGGAACTGCCATAGGAACCACCTCGGCTGCGCCCTTGCTCCCCTTCATGGCAGGCGTCAGCCTCCCCGATTTGGACCGGTTGACAAATGACCCTATACACCATGACGCTAGTTGGCATGCTATGCCAGCAAAGCTCCCTTCTGACATCCCAAAGTTTGAAGGCCTTACTGGAGAAGATCCTTCAAATCATGTCCGATATTTCCACATGTGGTTTTCATCTACCTCCATTACCGATGACTCTGTCCATCTTCAGTTGTTCCAACGAACGTTTACAGGCGCGGCTTCTAAGTGGTATGTTGATCAGGCCCCTTCCTCTCATACCACCTTTGCGACTCTTGCCCAGGCTTTTTTATCTTACTTCCAGCTTCCCCTTCGTTATGACATTGGTATTGAACTTTTGACTTCTTTCTGTCAATCATCTGCGACTCACCTATCCGATCATGTCCAGGAATGGCGGAGAAGAAAGAGCCTATGTCAATCCCCTACTTTCAAAGACCGTGTCTACATGGACTGGTTCCTTAGATCTCTCTTGCCTCCTATCGGGAAATATGTCGCATCACATTTTCCCCAAACCGAAGAGCTGCCCTCCAAATGGCATTAAAATATGACCTGATCTATGCTCAGACAGGTTATGTTTATACTGTCCTACCTGATCTCCCTAAACCCGGTGATGCCCATACACCGGGGGCACCTCATGCCGTCGACAGTATTGTTGGAGCTACCTCTCATCCATCCGCTCAACCTCTCATGAGCTATGGTTTTCCTGGGGGAGGGTCACCACTTCTTGCACTTCTCTCCCTCCCGGTAGCACGCATCTAGGCTCCGGCATGCCTCCTCTTTCTTCCCAACTTCTTGTTTACCATACTGATACGCAACCCCCTTATTATTCGTATCTGTCGTTTAGTGCTCCTGCTCCTCCAGCATCAGCACCTTCGCCTCCCTTGCCTTCTTAACCCCTACAACAGCAGTCACCGCCCTCAAGAGTAGGTGGATGCACGCAGGGATTCATGGAAGCCACCCACACCGACGGACAAGGTGGCCACCAACCTTCCCCTTTTAGTTCCTCCACCACGTATCCTCATGATGAACTCTGATCGACCTCTAACCGTCGACCTTAACCTTCAAGCTCAGTCCCATCAGTACCCCAAGCCTCTCGCTCTGTCTGTCCCCGAGTCACCTTCTACAGGTTCTATAGAGCCTCTTTCAACAACCAATGGTCCCTTACATATCCCTCAACCCAAATTTGAGGTTCATACCAAGATTCCTAAAGGACCATTACGCCGAAATGTTGCTTCTGGTCGAGCTTCTCATTCGTATAGCATAGTAGATGATTTGGCGCAGTCTCTTGCTGCTATTTCCACATTGGAACTTCTCCAGTTATGTCCTTCCCAAAAGAAGGCTCTACTATCTTCCATGGGCGCTGTAGATCCTGCCGATGACCAAATGATTGTTTTCGACACCCATCAATCAGAACATCCTCCTCTTCCTGCTTCCGTAGCCTTCCAAATCCCAGTCAAAATCCGGAACGCTAACGTTTCTCGGTGCATAATTGATGAGGGGGCATCCACCTGTGTGATGTCCGCTTCGGTTTGGAAGCAACTCGGCTCTCCTGAATTAGCCCCTTCCACAATCACCCTTAGAGCATGGGATGGCCACGCCTCCCAGCCCATTGGCCTCTTCCGTAATTGTCCTATCACCCTTGCCGGTAAGACTGTTTGCGTTGACGTCGAAGTCATCGACGCCCAGATGCACAGACATGGCAAATATCTCTGGGGCAACACCACTGCCATGTCTGTTGTCCTTCCACGCCTTGCAAGATTTCTTTTTCCTCACCAATGGTGATAATGTTTGTCGGCCCAGTTGATGGTCATGAGCCAAAGCTCCCAGACTTCCCCAGGACAGAACCATCTCTTCCGTAGCCAATAAAAAAACTCTGCTGCATTCCTTGACTCGTTGTCTCTCCCGGGCGTCTACAAAGACTCCTCTTTGCTTGGAACTTTCCCCGGTCTTCCTCCTCCTCCTATCTCCGACCCCACCTCATAATGCTTGCATGATGTAATCGTCTCGTCGCTTCTGCCAACCTCGTCTTGGCTTAGTCAAGAACCGCGCTCTCCGCAACCTCGCCCTAGCCCTTCATCTGCAGCTGGTAGTCATGAGCCTCTTTTTCCTCCTGGAATGGTTCCTCCAAGCCTTAGCCATTTAGGAGTCGTCCCACCTGGCCATTACCCCTCTGGTCAGATACCGTTCCTAGCTCCCCCACCAGGAGTGTCCACGGTATCTGTCATGGCCACCCTCTCTCTTCCCAACCTGACCCTTGGGATTCCCGTCTGGTACCTTGATCCTCTAGCCCCAACCTTGCGTGGTCAACCCAAACCTTATCTTGCTTTGACCTCGGTTCAACCGGTCCCCAAGACTTATCCCGCTGCAACAGTGCCTCAGTCACCTCAATAGGAACCACCTCCTGTTGCGATCTCTTCGGGTAAGAAGGGCAAAGCTCGCAAGAGGGCATCAAAGGAAAAGGCTACCCTGACAAACCCTGCCCTTCCTAGGCCTCCAAATCATACCATCCAGTGTGTTTTGTGTGATGTTGTCGGTCACGCCACCCATACCTGTCATGAATTGCTTCATCTCAAGCCCATGGTTAATGTCGCGTTCCCTGAGTCCACGGTCCCGGAAGCCTCTATTCCTTCCGCGACTGCGATCAAGAACCCCAAGACTATTCACACCAACCACCCCTATGCGTTGTGTGATATCCATGGCCATTACACCCATCTTTGTCCCCACCTCGAGGACTTCCGCACCTCTCTAGCCGCGGTCCACCAATCCGAGGCCAAGCGCAATGAGTCCACCTCTACCCTATTTGTGCGTTTTTCTTCGGTAGATCTACCAGACATGACTGCTCCCATTGAAATTCCCCCTCCGGATGTCGAGATGATGGAGCCTTCATCCACCATTTTCTACCTATCATCATCCATGAGATCCTCGGGGTGCATTCCCTCTGAATCCTCCCCTGTTGTTTCGCTTGACCTTCCTTCAGCGATCACCTTGGGTTCAACATTGGTAGATCCATTATCTACGTACTCTTCGGTCACCCCTTGTGACGATGTGCATGTGAACCTCTCTTCTCATGATGATGATTCAGGTCGCTTCACCACGTTAGGTGGTATTTCTTCCACCAGTCACCCCATCTTCTATCACGATGACGACATTACGGAAAAAATCCACACCCCTGAGTTTATCTATTCCCCCTTACACCGAACCCATGCGTTCACACCACATCCACCTTGTGGCCATTACATTCAAACCCCATTTTTGGGTAAGGGGGCACCCACATTTGAGAGACCAAGAGAAGCATTTCTCCACAACTCTCCTAGTGTATCTGGTCGTGCCGACTTTAGTAACATTATTCTTCCACATTTAGAAGAACCTCTAGAGTCCCATATCACTTGTAGATCACTCTAGGATGATACCCCTTATCGTTCCTCATCTTCCACCAAAGCATCCAATCTCTTAGACATTGTTGTTGACCAACCTATGGGTTTTCTAAGAGAGCACTACTTCATTATCTCCAAATCCTCTCTTTGGGATAGTGACACCAGGTATGCAAACCCGAAAACTTAAAGTCCATTTTCTTCATATATTTAGTCCTAAAAGAGATTGGTAATCCTCCATTTCCTTTCTCAAACTGCATAACCATAACAAATAGGAATGGCACACCACATCATTAAAATGGGTTTAGATTCCCCTTTTTCTAAATACATTTTGGCATGACCACACCATGCTTGGGGGCACCTATGCCCCTCAAGCATAACCCTCCTCAAAATCGAATTTCTTCACTTGCAACACTCATATTAGGGGGCACCATTTGGCCTCCATAATTATCCATGCTCGTGTTGATGTTCGTCGTGAGTTACCATATCGTACTCATGTTTTCATGGTCCCCCATTGGACCTTTACTGTGTGGCAAGACCATCAAGTCGCCCTTGTTTAGAGCATCCAAGTTGAGTCATCATCGCATCTGGCGGAGTCTATCCCGAGTCCCTTTGTACCCCGCTATAGTCCCTTCATCCTTCATTGCTTGGTCCTCTTCTCCCTCTTCGTGTCGCACATTATGTTTATGGCCTTCGCCCCACCGCTCTCATCCCTCCTGATACTGTGTCAGTCGCTGCCATGTCATTCATGTCCTTTATGCTCTAGCAAGGGTAGTTGTCCATTTGCTACTCAGTCCCCTCCATTCCATCATCATCATTGGTATTAGTCTGTCAGTTGCTCTACTATTTTCTCTCGTGCCTTAGTTGAGGATCCCTCATTGCCTCACCTATGGCGGACCTCCTTCTGCCGACATCAGCTCATTCATTCCAGAAGACAGGTGTAGAGGGCGGTGTACCTTGGTTCCAGCTTCCACTCTTGTTCGGTACCTCGGATCAGGCAAAGGGGATCTCTCATTACCCTTTGACTTGATTGTTTCTCCACGCCAGCTCCTTTCAGCATGATCGAGATCCGTATGCTTGATCGTTCAGTGATGCAGCAACAACTATTGGTGATGCCCGGGTATGTGTGAGATGTCTCAGCCCTCATGAGGAGGTGGCCCTGCAGGTAGCCCCCCACATGCCCGGATGACCTCTTCATTGCAGCCTTTGATGTAGCTCCATATATTTGATGATGTCAGCCTTAGCCGCTTGTAGCGCCTCTTTGATTTGCATGTATCAGTCAGATTTTGTGAGCCCTTCACCGCTTGTAGGGGGAATTTGGGTTGTACTTGTATCTCATGTACTCAGATATTATTGTACAAGTCCTGGCTGTTATCCTAGGCACAACATGTATATGGGATTCCTCACTGTATTTTTATCTGGCTCTTGTTTATGCTGGATGTACTTTATGGTTCGGTCCCTTGTTTACTGGACACACTATTCTTTTGTACTTTGTCTCGGCGGGCATAGGTATGCCTCCCCCGCCGCCTTTAGCACAAGTACCTTCTCATAAAAAGAGACTTGTTTCACCTGTAAGTCTCGTCTCCTCAGGGTCTAGTTCTTTAGCACATTAGTCTACCTCACATTTCTCTCTCTGACTTCCCTTTTGTTGTCTGGTGATTGAGTTCTTACAACGTACTTCGGTCATACGATTTGCTCCTAACACTCGTACGCTGGGGGGCAATATGTTATACCACTTTTTTTGGTCATCTAACCTATTATCATTAGATGGATCTAAGTACACCATGTAGGACCAATTTTACCCTAAGTAAAATTGTTTTCACTATGTGAAATAATTTAGTAAAACACTTTTATTAAGTTGTTTATGGTCTAAACAAGAAACCCCAAAATGAAATATTAAACAAATCTATATTTGTTTGTTTTTCCTCGTGGAATAATTAATTAAACCATAATTTAATTATTATTCCTAGTCATGTTTAACCCAAAACAAAGAAATTAATTAGATAAACCTTTATTTATCTTATTATTTTCTAGGAATAATTATTTAAATCTTATTTAGATAATACTCCTTGTTAAATATGACCAAATCACCCACAAATAATTAAGTAAATCATTATTTATTTGATTATCCTTCAACCACTTCCTTAAAAAGATAAATAAATCATTTATTTATTTATTATTGACAAATAAATAGATTTGACCCAAGTCAAATACTTTTTCCCTCCAACAAATATAATAAAATATTCCATAAAAGGTGGATCTAGATTTGGTTAACATTATTTTAATCATGCACCAAGATCTAGAATGACCCAATATTTTGTTATAAATAGGAGGGTTTTTCCTACCATTCTTCACCTTTTGTTGCCTATTAGATCACTCTGGATCTATACATTTTCTCACATTTTTCTACATTATTTGTTGTGTGAGCTCCCTTTGAGTTCTATCTTTGTCCGGGTTTTCTACACCAACAAGAGAGAGAGATTCTAGATCTGAAGTGCTGAGGACTTCCAAGAACCCATCCCATTGAGGAGAATTGGATACACCTTCTTGTTTTCCTCCCAGGTGCCCTTAATAAAAAAATTCTTTCAAAAATTGTTCTTGTCTTGTCTATTGGATATATGGAGCAAACCCTTCTTTTTACTGCTTAATGTCTTTCTATGCATAGATCTGGTTTTTGCAGCTCTTGTCTTGATCAACTAACTGCAGATCTAAAGATATTGGCAGCCATCTTTGATGTTAGGGCTATTAGTTATGCGTAGTTAAAGTGGTATTTTTTCGTACACTTCGACAAAGGATTCATACTAACACTCCACATCTTCTTGTTAAATTATGTTTGTCACAGTATCTGAACTTTAGACATAGAAGAGAAGGTTGAAAGTGGCCATGGTTAAAGAGGAAGTCACAGCTATGTAGATGGAGGCGAAGGGGATAAAAAAACCATGAGAGATTAATACGTTAAATTATTAACAAGTTCTGCTTCCAACTATGGCACGTAAAATATCGTTGAAGAAGACATGGATTATGGATCAACTAATTCAATTCGCCCCTCTAATGGTAGATTCCCACAAATACTGTATGTCAGGGATGAGTTGCTATATTTTTCGTTATATGGGATGGAGGAACAAGTGTGTAGAGGGAATTAGATAATGAACTATTCCATGTGCATTAGTTTTGAACTCTACAATATAGATAAAACCACATCGAAGAAATGTAGAAAGAGACAAGAGAACCTATAAAAATGAAAAAGGCCAAAAAAGGGAAAAGCCTCCTTATACATAGGAATTTTTCTAAATATGACTTGTGGTATACCAAAAATAAATAGGGATCAGATGAACCTGTGGTCATTGAAATGTTTTCCAAGCCTACCTAGAGCTTATGGAACTATGGTATGTGTTACATAGACTGAGAACATGTAAGTCTTGGAGTTAAAACATTACATTGTTTGGCATTGGTAGAATTGACACTTACCTCACTATTACACAATGCAAAAAAAATGACTTTATTAATAGAATGTTAATATATTCTCATCGTAATTGCAAGAACATTGAACTCTGGTAGTGGTTCCCATCCCCTCTAGTTTCTTGTATGTTTTTCCCAATAACAGTGGCAACGGTCCCGTTTCTCATAACAAATATTTCAAGCTACGCTTTAAAATAGTGCTAGGCATTGTGTGGAGCTGCATACTCCTGCACACTTCACATACTAAGATCCAACACATTTAAAATTATAAGATGCAACACATTTTTTTAACACACATTACGAGCCTAAATAAATTCATGGTGGAGGTTATAAGTCAAGATGAGTTGGGTATCCCACTACACAAGTGGGGATGCAACGAAAATTTATACACCAAATCAGAGTCATCAACTTGAATCATATACAACTTGGATTTAATATATATATATATATATATATATATATATATATAATTTTGCATAATTTTTTTTTAATTGACTCTTCATTGGGCAACATTTTGTCTTACCACCGCTTTGACCACAACAGTTCATCATGTTACTCAGATACTTGGCAACATGGTGAGTATAGACCAAATCTTGAAGACACTGCTTATATACATTGATATAATTTTAAATAAAATCATAGAACACAAAATGTTGTCATTGTAAACTCTAGGAGACCAGGCTTAAAAATGAATTATACTGGTTAGTTCCAAAGGAAATTCATCAACAAAATTTGTTTTTATGTGATGATTACCTAAAAATTGTAGGAGTTGTTTTTAGTGTGATTTTTTGGAAGATTCGAGTGCCGAAATTTGGTGGAAAATTTTGAGGTGAAATCTTGGTTTACTTTATTTAAACTGGTTTGTTTGATTGTATATATAGATTCAAATCTCTGAAAAACCCCTATGACACTTCTATTGTGCAGGGATTACCCATCAAATTTGTGATTTCAATTAATTCCTGCAAGATTTTAGAGAAATTGGACCTAAAAAATCCAATAGAAAAAATTCCAAAAGATAACGCTAAAACAACCAGAAATCTCTTTATATCTCTATACAGCTAAAAAAGAAATAATTGACTAAATCACCAACACCACCGTCCAAACATAATCAAGAGTCAATCACAATGTTTTCGATTTTCTGAAGCCAATGGTGTTCTTTTAAAATTGCCTTTCATGCCACCATCTTGGACTAATGAGTTTCTTCTTCCTTGCACATAAGGTATAGTTGTTATGGTATGGTCAATTTAATTTGGAGTTGAAAGATTAAAGTTAATTTTGAAATTATTGTTTTTCATTTGAATTCTTCTAACCTCAACACTGTAAAATAATCTTTGAAATGTCGTAATATTAAGGCGTTTAAGAATATTTGAAATGTCTTTGAAATGCCGAGGACATAACCTCTTATGATTTGTAGGGAATAAATAATATATTTTATATCTCAATTGTGAAGTTCATTGTGCCGAAGTGCTTGTTGTGTAGATGTTCATTGTGCAGAGGTTGTCTTTGTAAGAACCACCACATACCATAGAGTTCTTAAGAATATAAAATTTGTTTCAGAAAATACCCTAAAGTTATCAATGAGAACATTATTAGGGGACTCACGCACTTACTGCGAGCAGAGGTGGACTTAATGGCTTCTATGACTTCCAGTGGTTTGTTTTGCTAGTTCATCTGGCCATGTCCTTCGATGCACTATGCAGATCTAGAGGATCTGGTTATGAGGAGTCAGGACTATGCACTTTGTCACAATAATTAAGGTCCAACAAGTAGACTTCACTAATGATTCAACTATAAAGAAATGGATTGAACACACTAATAGGCTTCTTCAAGAAGCAGATGAAATTATTAAAAATTACGAAGGCCGTTTTATTTATCATTGTAAGGTGAGAAAAACTATAAGCATTTTGATTTATGACAACGCCAATATGGAATTGTGGCCATGCATAAATAACGGGTATGTTCATGGTGTTGGAAATTAATCTCAACCGCCAAGTTAAATGAACTTGCAGCAACCATACCTCAGTAAATGTTTTGCAGGTTGCAGTTTGCGTGTGCAGAGAAGGACAAGTACTGAGCAGATTACATGACCCATTCTGCAACATATTAAATAATTAAAATCAAATAGGAAGTTAATGCATGGTTAGTAAATGTGCATGGGAAAATATTTAATCTACAAGTTTTGTTTAGTTCACGCAAGTTCTATAATGTTCGGAAAATGATGTCTTCCCATACTATGTATTAAATTGTATCTGTCACGAATTAAATGTCTTAGATATATATGTTTAGATTTTACATGTAATTTAGTGAGAGAGAAAGAGAGAGCAAAAGAGACCAAGATAAGTAGAGACATCGTAGTGTAATGTGTGAAATATGGCAGATGTAAGTCTGGAAAGACAAGTGGAGAAAATCGTCGAGCAAATTTTGGTGGGTGTCTGAAAATAGTTTTACTGTGTGTTACTCTGCAACCCTAGTGAATGTAAATCCAAGTAAGAAGTCTTGTTTTACTTGTGAAGGAGTCCCAGCCTCCATATGTTAATGTATTTTATGTTTTGAAGTTTTAATATTAAGTTTGGTTAGATGCGATATAGTTGTAAAAATTTCATGTATGTTGTTACCACAACAATTTATTTTACTCTACTTCACCATGAGTAAAATTAGTTAATTATATTTGCTCCTCTCCATAGTTGTTATTTTTGATCTCTTGCACTCTCTATTTAAATAAAGATTCATTTGAATTTATTTCCGCAACTGTATGGTATGGATTAAGTGAGTTTCGCAACTCGGTGTAAACTTCCGTAAATGTGTTGTGTTAATTAAAGTAATTTCTGCAACTCTGTGTGAACTCTGTGTGTTGAGAGAAAAGTATTTCTCCTCTGTTGCCTTTAAAATTCCTGACATGGTATCGTTTAAAATCTCAGTAAAAGATAGTGTTTTTACTGAGGAGTTAAAAGGAGTTCTAAAAATTTTTGTTGAACTTATTCTCCAGCAGTGAGAAAGTTTTCATGCAGTGAGAAAAGTTTTACATAGTGAGAAAGTTGTTTACAGAGTGAAAATGACAGCAACAAGCACAAGCTTGACTAATCCACAAATACCACAGTTTAATGGAAAAAATTACGACTATTGGTCAATTACAATGAGGGCTATGTTTTCTTCACAAGAAATTTGGGAATTTGTGGAGAATGGATTCCTAGAACCAACAGATGCAGTAGTATACAATGCTTTGACACAAGCAGAAAGATATGTGTTGAGAGATAACAAGAAGAAGGACAACAAAGCCCTCTTCTATATTTTTGAAGCAGTACATGAGAGTATTTTCCCAAGGGTTTCAACAACAACAAAGTCTAAGGAGGGGTGGGATATTCTCAAGATAGCGTATCAAGGCATGGAGAAAGTGAAGACAGCAAAGCTACAAATGCTGAGGAGAGATTTTGAAACTTTCTGTATGAAAGAGCCTGATAACATAGAATCATTCTTCACACATGTGATTGGGTTGGTTACCCAGATAACGTCTCATAGAGAGACACTTGAGGAAAGAAGAATAGTGGAGAACATATTGAGAAGTCTACCCTCAAGATTTGATGCCATCGTAGTGGCAATAGAAGAGACAAAGGATCTTTCACAATTTTTAGTGGATGAGCTTTGTGCATCCCTGATGTCTCATGAACATAGACTGAACAAAATGGTGAACTCCTCATTAGAGCATGCATTCAAGACACATATGTCTTTTGGTCGAGGTAAAGGTCAAGGAAGATCAAACTACCAAGGAAAAGGGAGAAACCCACATACAAGTGGAAGAAACAGCCCTGCAAGCACAAGTGGAAGGGGCAGAAGCCAAAAGCAAAATGAAGGCTCAAGCTAGAGTCAAACACATGGAAAAATGTATGACAAATCTCAAGTCCAATGTTATTATTGTAAAAAGTATGGGCATTATGCCAATTAATTTAGAAAGAAACAAAATGACATGAATAATAGGAAAAATGAAAATTTTACAAAAGAAAATAATAACCAGAGTAATGTGCTTTTAACATGTAATGTAGCACAATAAAAACAAGATGATGTATGGTTCTTAGACTCAGGTTGTAGTAACCACATGACTGGAAACATCGAAATGCTTGTCAATATTGATGAGAATGTGAAGTCTGAAGTGACAATAGGAACTAATAACAAAGTCTTTGTCATGGGAAAATGAAGAGTGTCAATATTGATAAGGAAGGGAGAAAATAAATTTGTGCCAGATGTTTATTATGTACCTGGCCTAAAATGTAACCCTCTAAGAATTGGACAACTCGTGAATAGGGGATACAATGTATTTTTTAAGAATGATGTGTGTACTATCATGGACATACCTCCAAGTAAAAGGGTCATTGCAAAAGTGCACATGACAAAGAATATGATGTTTCCTCTCAAGCTCAGAACATACTTGAAGGAAGGAGGTGCGGTAGCAGCAGTCACACAAGAGGTCTTTGAAGAAGAAGTGAAAGATGAAAGCTGGTTATGGAATTTGAGATTTGGACATCTCAATTTTGGAGCTCTGAACTTCTTGCATAGAAAAGGGATGGTAAAAGGATTACCACTCATTGAGAAACCTGAAAACCTATGTGAAGGCTGCATCTTGGGCAAACAACATAGAGAAGAATTCATAGCAGGGAAGAGTATAAGGGCAAAGTCACCCTTAGAGATTGTCCACTCATATTTTTGTGTACCAATGCAAACGCCATCTTTAGCTGGCAACCAATATGTTTTGACATTCATAGATGATTACACCAGAAAGACATGGGTGTATTTCTTGAAACAGAAGAGTGAAGTGTTTAAATAGTTCTACCACTTAAAATCTTGTGTTGAGAAGCAGAGTGGGCACTACATCAAAGTGCTGAGAACTGACATAGGTGAAGAATATATCTCCAAATATTTCCTTCATTTTTGTAGGGAAAATGGCATACACAAGAAGTTTAGCACAAGATACACACCACAACAAAATGGTGTTGCAGAAAGGAAGAATAGGACCATCATGGACATTGTCAGAAGTATGTTGAAGACAAAACATTTTCCAAATGAGTATTGGATTGAAGATGTCAATTGTGTAGCGTATATTTTGAATATATGCCCAACCAAAGTTGTTTTGAACAGAGTTCCCGAAGAAGCATGGACTGGAACAAAGAAGTTTGTCACTCACATGAAAGTATTTAGATGTGTGGCTTATGCACATGTCCCATATCAACTAAGGAAGAAGTTGGACAGCAAGGGGGAGAAGTGTACCTTTGTTGGATATAATGATGAGTCCAAGGCATACAAACTCTATAATCCATCTACCAAGAAAGTTATAATCAACAGAGATGTGCATTTCATTGAAGAAGAAGCTTGGGATGGAAGCTTAGAGAAAATAGTGAACGTGAAGACATGTGTGTCTCACGAAGAGAAAGAGGAATTCACAACAACAAATAACTCCTCCACATTGGTTCCTCCTCCACCTACACAAGCACAACAGATCACACCACAATCTGGAAACAGAATAGCCTTGAGAAATCAAGGAAGTGCTTCTCCAAGCACACCATGGGATCAGAAACTCCCTCGAGTTCAAGTGGAACTCCAAGCACACCAAGAAGACCAAGATTCAGAAATATAAGTGAAATATATCAACAAGATGAAGTTGATAGCAGTGCTGGTCTAAATTCATTATTTGCTTTATTTTTTCATGTAGATGAACAATCCATTTTGAAGATGCAGCCAAGGAAGAGAAATGGGTTGTGGCAATGAATGAAGAGATAGGAGCAATAGAAAATAATGACACATGGGAGTTGGTGGACCTTCCACAAGGTAAAGAAGTCATTAGAGTGAAGTGGGTCTATAAGACCAAAAGCAACATTGAAGGCAATATTGAAAGGAATAAAGCAAGGCTCATTTCCAAAGGTTACAAGCAGCAACATGGAAGAAACTATGAATAAAAATTTGCGCCAGTCGCGAGAATGGAGACAGTGTGTACATTTTTTTCAATTGCAGTGCAACAAAAATGGAAAGTCTATCAGATGGACTTAAAGTCAACGTTCTTGAATGGAGTGCTGAAAGAGGAGGTGTATGTTGCACAACCTCCTCTCTATGAAATAGAAGGCCAAGAACACAAGGTGGGTAGGTTTCGAAAAGATCTCTACGGGATGAAACAAGCACCACGTGCATGGTATAGCAGGATAGATGCTTACTTGATGGACAATGGGTTCGACAAATGTGACGGTGAACCTACTCTATACATCAATTAAAATGACAGTAAGATTCTTATTATCGTTTTATATGTCGATGATTTGATTTTTACAGGAAATGATGATTTTCTCATCGCTGATTTTAAAGTAGTCATGAAAAGTGAGTTTGAAATGACTAACTTAGGGTTGTCAAGATATTTTTTGGGCATAGAATTGAAACAAACAGAAAATGGAATTTTTATTTCTGAAGCAAAGTATGTAGCAGAAATTTTAGAGAGGTTTAATATGTAGAACAACAAGCCATCACCAACTCCAACCGTCATGGGGTTGAAGTTGAGAAAGGAATATTGCAGCAGCAATGTCAATTCGACATTATACAAGAGCACGGTGGGCAGCCTAATGTATTTGACTACAACTAGGCTTGATATAATTTATGCAATGAGTTTGGTGTCGAGGTTCATGGAGACACCCAAGGAGACACATTAGCAAGCATCAAAAATAATTTTAAAGTATGTCAATGGGACAAAGGAGTATGGCGTTTTGTACTCCGCAACTGATGATTTTAGGGTGGTTTCTTACACTGACAGTGATTGGAAAGGAAGTGTTGATGACAGAAAGAGCACGTCAGGATATGTTTTTCGTTTAGGTTTGGGAGCCATTTTATGGGCTTCCAAGAAGGAGTCGATAGTATCATTGTCAACAACAAAAGTTGAATATGTTGCCACAACAATAGCAATGTGTCAAGCAGTTTGGATGAGAAGGATGTTGTGGGATTTATGTCATGAACAAGATGGAGCAACCACTATTTTATGTGATAACAATTCAACAATTTCACTACCAAAGAATTCTCTCTTTTACAAAAGGACAAAGCATATTGATGCCAAATATCATTTCATAAGAGAATTGGTTAACAACAGTGAGATTGTGTTGCAACATTGCAGGTCAGAAGAACAATTTGAAGATATTTTCACAAATCCATTGGCACGTGAAAATTTTGTTTATCTTAGAGATTGTCTGGGAATGGTCAATGGCGGTAGTTGCGATTAAGGGGGAGTGTTGGAAATTAATCTCAACCACCGAGTTAAATGAACTGGCAGTAACCATACCTCAGTAAATGTTTTACAGTTTGCATATTGTGTGTGCAAAGAAGGACAAGCACTGAGCAGAGTACATAACCCATTCCGCAACAGATTAAATAATTAAAGTCAAATAGGAAGTTAATGCATGGTTAGTAAATGTGCATGGACAAATATTTAATCCACAAGTTTTGTTTAGTTCACGCATGTTCTGTAATGTTCAGAAAATGATGTCTGCCCATACTATGTATTAAATTGTGTCTGTCATGAATTAAATGTCTTAGATATATATGATCAAATTTTACATGTAATTTAGTGAGAGAGCAAGAGAGAGAAAAAGAGAGCAAGAGAAGTAGAGACAATGAGTGTAATGCATGTAATATGGCAGATGTAATTCTGGAAAGACAAGTGGAGAAAATTGTGGAGGAAATTTTGGAGGGTGCATGAAAACAATTTTACTTTGTGTTACTCTGCAACCCTTGTGAATGTAAACCCATATAAGAAGTTTTGTTTTACTTGTGAAGAGCCCCAACCTTCATATATTAATGTATTTCATGTTTTGAAGTTTTAATATAAAGTTTGGTTAGTTGCAATACAGTTGTGAAAATTTCCGCAACTTTGTGTGGACTCCATGTGTTGAGGAAAAAGTATTTCTTCCCTGTTGTCTTTAGAATTTCTGACCCGTGGTGGCCTCAGCACCGACAAAGAGAGTTCAAAATAAAAGAAAATAAAAAAGTTGGCATGCTATATTATTCCCTTAAACGCTTTGGTCGCTGGATTATGCATTAATCATTCTTTCAACACCATTTTGGATTGTTGGTTAGGTTAATATTTTTGAAAATCATATTTCAATCTTGATTTGGAGCATACCCTGTGACTAGGTTGTGAGGCATTTAGCTGCAGCCCATACTAATAGGTCAGGGCTATTTCTTGCATCTAGAGTCATGAATAAAATAGCTTGCTCGAAGCAAAGTAGCAAAATGGATGAAATAAAAGGGAAGCGTTATCCTAAAGGTGTTTGTCTCTTCCATACAGGGTAAACCCTTCTAACTAAGTTTTATCCTTTACCATTAACATTTATGTAACATAACTTCAGAATAAAGTTCGGCACATTCAAATGGAAAGGTGACCTTACACGATAGAAAAGAAAATTACTTGTGGTGAACGCCAATCTCATGAAGTGAATGGGATAATATTGATCCAGGAGTGGTAATAGGTGATTCGCCCATAGAACATGTAACGGAGCAGCTCGGTGGGGGGGCAATTTAGAAAGTGTATGTCACACTCAATAATAATTGAAGATTAACTTTTTGTGGTTCACGTCTATTTTATAAATTATTCGAAGCAGTGATTGGCAACATACAATATGCTATGCTAACCATGTTCTACTTATTAGTGGCAGTAGGTGATTACCCCTAAAAATAACTTTGATAGCAAAAGAATATGGAGCAGCTCCGAGGGACACATATGAAGTGTAAGTCGCACTTGACACCTAGCTGCTAACTAATGTTAGGAAAATTCCTGATTGACAATTTAAAAAAATATAAAAATAATACATCTTGCAGGAGCAGCTGTATGGGCAAGGAGATTATGGCTGCAGTCATTCTTATCCCATTCACAAGGCAACAATTAAATTCAAGAAATGAATTGCCAGTGGAAAAACTGATGAAATTTTTTATTTAGTTTGCCCTGCTTGAGTCTTGCAATATGTCTGCTTCTCACCCTCTCACCTATATGCAAGAGCTTTTGTAAATTTTATCAGGGGCTAACGTAATTTGGACCTTGGCATATGACATATAGTGGTTATATTTCTCATATAATAATGCCCAAATTAAATTCCTGAGTTCTAGTCATGGCAGAATGAGGCCCAACCCTGATATGGCAACTCGTTAAATTTTTCCCTATGAACGTTTCCAATAAAATTGACAAACCCGTTAAAGCGAACCTCTATTACTATTACTAGCTCTCGATATTGAAGTACCAGGAATTGCGTATGCATCTGGAAGTGGTTGTTCTCCTGCTGGTAGAGATGCTGGGAGTTCGGTAAATTAAATTTGTTATTAGCAATTAGCTGACACAATTGATATTATTAGCAATTGCTCCAAACAGTGTAAAGAGAGGTTGATAAGATTCTTAAATTGGAATTGTTCTAGCTCTCGATATTGAAGTACCAGGAATTGCATATTGCATCTGGAAGTGGTTGTTCTCCGGCGGGTAGAGATGTTGGGAGTTCAGTAAATTAAATTTGTTATTAGCAATTAGCTGACATAATTGATATTATTAGCAATTGTTCCAAATGGTGTAAAGAGAGGTTGATAAGATTTTTAAAATGGAATTGTTGAATTGGAAAAGTTGTACTTTGATTCAAAATAATAATTGTTCGATTAGATTTATGTTATTTAGCATATTAAGTTGGTAACCCACAATTAAATTAATATTTGAAATAATAATGGTTGTATTAAATTTATGTTGTTTAGCATGTTCGTATCAAGTTGGTAGAACACAATTAAAATAATAATTGAAATATTGAGATGATGAAAGTTGAGTGAAATTAATTTTCTTTATTTTATTTTATTAGTGAGATTTAAAACCATTGTGAAGAAATATTGATTTTTTAAAATGGGCATTTTTTTTTTTTTCTGTCAATATGGTAGTGCCTCCCTATTTTCTATTTATATATTGAAAGCATGTTACAAAATATAAAATGCAGTCTGTGGCCTCAACCTGCCCGTAGGAAACCAGGTCTGTTGGCCACATTAAAGCGTTAAATGCCAACCAAAATTGAAACATTTTCATACGTCCATGAGCTTCATCTACTAGCTGAGTATTAACTCGATTATCTACAAGTCTATTAAACAAGATATGTCCTTTCAAAAAGCAAAAAAGCATCTAATAAACATGAGGAAACAAGAAGGCGATTAGCTTTCAGAGGAATCAATTGGTGTTGGATCCTTAGTTGTGGATCCAGGCATTTTTCTTGCTGTAGCTGTTGAAGTTGCTTCTCGATTCTGCCAACACGACCATCGATTCTACTGATACGATCAATAGCCTAATAATGAGTGATTTTAATATGATACAACTGATTCTGAATATCCTCTAGCAAATTCATTACGCGTGGTTCAATCTGCGCTTGATGAGGGGGAAAACTCTGCATAGCTTTGGCCAACAGGTATTTTATAATCCAGTAAGTATGCATTGTTTGATGAAACAGTGACAAACGGCCACGGGTATTACCAGGATCTGTGATAAAATCCAGGATCTCTGCTTCAACATCATTGTCTTCTTCATCAGTTTGAATTTCTCTCTCCCATCCTCTAATTTCCTGCCGAACCTTGGATGAATTGCCCATATCATAGTGTGCTGAGAGGTTTTGTAAAACCTCCTGTCTCGTCTTCCTACCTCTTTTCCTGAGGCTAGCTTCAGGCTGAAGCTGCTGTTGTTTGCCTTTATCAATATGGTTACGAGTTTGTCTTTTAACCATGATGGAAATAGGTCTAAGAATAGACACAAACAATAAAGAATAAACCATTAAATTATGGACTCCTGCAGCGAAATTATTAGATAGGTGGAGCAAAATGCAGATGAGCGCAGCATCCAGGTGACTGCCTCGAAGACAAGTTAAAGGAAGACATAGAAGCCAATTCCGAATAGTACAGGTGCGAAAAGAAACAGAGGATGCCATATCGCAACTACTAGACAATAAAACACTGACGAAAGAATCGAACAGGACCAATGAAGCCACAGAAAGGCAAACATGCAAGGTCTTCCACCTACTAACACCTGTAGTATGAAAGAAACATACCTGCCAGAGACACTGATGGGCACAATTGTTAACAGAGAAGCACCGACAGCATATAGACAACATATAAGCCTGAATTCCAACCCACACAAACTCCAAATATACAGAGACTTGTAAAACCCACACTCTATGCACAGAAACCCAACAGAAATCAACCCACCCGACAACATTGCATGGAGAATGGGTTATAGCCTATGAATGAAGAAAATGGTTGGCAGTACAAATAAGAACGAAATACCCATACTCATGATTCAGAGAAGCTTCCAATGTGATTGTCTTTCCCTTATTATGCCCAAGCCGGATAGAAAACTGAATTCCAACGCAGAGAACACCCAGATTAACAGAGTAATGAAAAGCCCTCGCCAAAACATGGGAAGAGTGAAGGGGTGCCTATAGGGATCACGAAAACAAGGGTCGACACGGCGAAGAAGTGGAACAACAAACCCAAAATCAACCAGCCGAAACCTCCTAAATGATGCGATTGCAGAGCAAAACATAGCCCAGACTATAACATCAATTGTAGATAGAAGAATAGCAGTTACATACCCCAACAGAACGACTTGCCTGATATAGGGTCTGGCCGCCGTCATGCGCTTACACTTCCGCAGAGTATCCGCTGCACCCCAACAATACTTCCACAGAGTATCCGTTGCAACCAAAGAATGTATTGCAAAATGAACCTGCCAGTTCAAGTAACATACTCGTTCTCGGACATTCCCTCTCCAGCCTGATAACACAGACTGTCTTCACTTAATTAACCTTCATTGCGGATCTACCGCATGCTGCGATGAATACTCTAATGACGGCTGCATCAAATGGGCAATTTTTACTAAGAGAAACAATAGGTAATCATTAACTTTACCTAGTTTTAAGAATCTTTACATTTTTTTTTTAATCTTGTTACACTTTTTTTTTTAAATAAATGGTTTACTTTTATACTTTTTTTTTTATCAATAGTAATTATCATTATTATTTTAAATAAACATAAAATTTAGTCATTTATAAGTTTTTAATTTTAACAAATTGAGATATATGGATTTTTTACGTTTATTATGGATTAATAATATTTAATTTATATATTTACCTTAATTTTATTAACCTTGTACTAATTTTATTATAATTTTTAAATTGTAATATTAAAATTATTATTTTTAGTTTTATTTTTAAAATAAAATAAATTTGAAAATATAATTTAAAAATAAAATACATTTGAAAATCATCAAATATACTCTCAAATCCATCAAAATATCTTATTTGATTTCCAAAATATTTCATATTACATATTTAAAATTAAAAATTTTAATAAAAGTAATCCTTAGTTCAAGGTTATCACAACAAATCTTTAACTCTTAATTGAGAGATAAGCCATAAAGACTCATTAACTTTCAACTTATTAACTCTTAATTGAGAGATAAACCATAAAAACTCATTAATTTTTAATTGAGAGATAAACCATAAAAAATACAAAACCAAAATAGTAAATTATGCAGAAAAATTCAAATAAACAATCCTTTGTTTACCAATTTGCATCTCCCAAAATTTGTTGTGACCGCACACATAACCAATGGTAATTTGCTAGTTCACCTCATATATTTAAATATCTATGAGGCTTCTTGATCCAGATTTTATGCAGAAACACAACAGAATACAGATATAACCATAGATACAGAGATGCAGCGGAAATAATGCTTCATTTTATTAATAAAAGAATGACTGCAATAAGCTTACAAACATAATGGAAATGGGGTTAGGCGCCGGTAGCGTATCTCTGAGAAGAGATGTAGCGTACGCAGGCCTCTAAACTGGGTTACATTGAGGCTCGCAGGCCTATTACAGACCTAATAGAAATAGATGAGCTAGGGTACTGGCAGCGTATCCCTGAGAAGAGATGTGGCGGCTACCAGCCCCTGAACTGTGTTACAATGCAGACATGATGGAGAACAAGTGAGCTAGGGCACCGCAGCTCTTATCTCTCGAGAAGACGTACGTCCCAAACCCTCTAGAATCAGACAATGAGAGGCTCGAGGGCCTATTTATTGTTGAGAAACAATGTAGAATCTGAAACGTCCAAAACCCTAACCGTAGGAGATGAACCGCCAAAACTGTGGGCCCCGTTTGGGTAAATTGGTGGTTCAACTTCCTGAGGACGTAACTTTGGCATCCAATCTCTGTTTGATGCTCTCAATAGCTCGTTAGAAAGATCTGTCCGAGGAGTACAACTTTTGAATGAGAAACATCGGTCCATGGACCCATGCTGCTCTCCGTTTTCCCAAAAAACGTCGTTTAGGGCCTCAAAACGGCTCCGGAAGTTTAAGACCCGAAAAACTGCTAAAAATAGTAAGTTGTGCCGAAACTTAAAAACTGAAATAACCGATGGTGGGGGTTCAAATGGACTCAATGGGTGGCCACCAATATCCACCTGGATTATTAATGCCCCAAAATGGCTTCGGGTGTGCAGGACCCGAAAACCTGCTATAAATAGTAAGTTGTGCTGAAGCTGAAAAACTGAAAGAATTGATGCTGCGGGTCCAAATGGAATAGGTGGAGGCCACCGATATCCACCGATCATTCCTCCCTCTCAGGAAGCAATGGCCCTCCATTGCGTTAAGTTCCCTCCATGGGGGGAATTTTGCCAACTTGGTGTCGGGCAACAGGCCGGGATGTAGATGTGCCACCGTCGCGCCTATCAAGGATCTCAAAAAATTGTCCATCATCGCGTTCCTCTGTTTCTCGAGGGCATCCTCGAGCAATATTTTGATATGATCTTCTGCTCCCTCGTCTTTCTTTCCTTCTGCCATGGGGGGTCGTCGGGGTTGCGAGGTTGAACTCCTTATACCCTGGCCGCATTGGGGACATGAAGAGAAAAACAGAGAAAGAGCAGACCCGCTCTGATACCACTGATCCGGATTTTATGCAGGAACGCAACAGAATACAGATATAACCATAGATACAGAGATGCATCGGAAATAATGTTTCATTTTATTAATAAAAGAATGACTGCAATAAGCTTACAAACATA
Organism: Pinus albicaulis; assembly: GCA_034641835.2. NCBI lineage: Eukaryota > Viridiplantae > Streptophyta > Pinopsida > Pinales > Pinaceae > Pinus > Pinus albicaulis. The sequence goes on along the minus strand of CM076569.1, from coordinate 235,222,156 downwards.
ATGGAAATAAGCTAGGGCGCTGGTAGCGTATCTTTGAGAAGAGATGTATTGTACGCAGGCCTCTAAACTGTATTACATTGAGGCTCGCAGCCTATTGCATAATGGAAATAAAAGACACACTGCAACAGATTTCGAGAAGAGATGTGGCGGCTAACACTCCTTTGAACTCAAGTGACACCAGAAAAGACAACAAGAGTTAGGGCACCGTAGGAAAATCTCCCGAGAAGAGATGTATCGGCTCCCAGCCCCCTGAACTGTATTACAATGAGGCTCAAGGGCCTATTTATTGTTGAGAAACAATGTAGAATCCGAAACATCCAAAACCCTAACCGTAGGAGACAAGCCGCAAAACTCGTGGGCCCCGTTTGGGTAAATTGGTGGTTCAACTTCCTGGGACGTAACTTTGGCATCCGATCTCCGTTTGACACGCTCAATAGCTTGTTAGAAAGATCTCGTCGGAGGAGTACACCAACGGAGCAACGGTCTGCAGACCTTATGTTGCTCTCCGTTTTCCCAAAAACGTCGTTTAGGGCCTCAAAACGGCTCCGGAAGTTTAAGACCCGAAAAACTGCTAAAAATAGTAAGTTGTGCCAAAACTTACAAACTAAAATAACTGATGGTGGGGGTTCAAATGGACTCGATGGGTGGCCACCAATATCCACCTCGATTATTAATGCCCCAAAACGGCTCCGGGTGTGCAGGACCCGAAAACCTGCTATAAATAGTAAGCTGTGCTGAAGCTGAAAAACTGAAAGAATTGATGCTGCGGGTCCAAATGGAATAGGTGGGAGGCCACCGATATCCACCTGGATCACTTCCTTTGTTACAAAAGTAATGTGGTGAGGTGGAAATCTGGTCCAGTGACAAAAAGACCCACTCCTAAAATATCTCCTTTAGAAAAGTCTATTTCCAATATCCATATCTCATACTGAAAAGAAGTGAATATTTTTTTTATTAGATGCTCAATAATATCATCATGTGGGGAACCTTTAAAAATGGCTTCCAACTACATGTTATCATGGGTATTTTACCAATAGCCAACAAACAGAGGTTGTGAATATATATATATATATATATATATATATATATATATATATATATATATATATATATATATATATATTGATTTTAATATGAAGATATTATTGAACAATAGAATAAGAAAATCTTAATTCTACAATAAAATTCACAAGGTTTTACATACAATATACAAACACCAAACATCTATAGTTAGCAAACAAATTTTGTGAAAAATTGTACATATCTACAAAGCAATTAAAATATACATACATACACTAATTTAATATAAGGATATAATTGAACAATGGAATAAGAAAGTCCTAATTCTACAACAAAATTCACAAGGTTTTACTTACAATATACAAACACCAAATACCAATAGTCAACAAACAAATCTTGCGAAACACTACACACATCTACACATTAATTAAAATATATTGATTTTAATATGACGATATTTAATTGAACAATGGAATAAAAAAGTTCTAATTCTACAACAAAATTCACAAAGTTTTACTTACTATATACAAACACCAAAAACCAATATCCAACAAACAAATTTTGTGAAAAACTGTACATATCTACACAATGATTAAAGAACAATGAAATAAAAACGTCCTAATTCTACAACAAAATTCACAAAATTTTAAGTAAAATATGCAATACCAAACAACAATAACCAGCAAACAAATTTTGCAAAAAATTGTACATATCTACACAGTAATTAAAATATACACTTCTTGCCACCCAATTGAAATTATGCGGAAAATCTCTGATTTTTGCTCAAACCCAACTCACACTACATACTTTACACTCCAATTTGATATCACTTTGGTGAAAACTAACAGCAGCAATCATGAAACCATAATCATATTTGGACTTGAATGAAATTCATTTACGTACGTAGTCTACGAACATGCAGACTCAGATCCAAAAATATCCAAAAATATTCGAAGACACTACCATAAATGAAGCAAGCTATCCCCTATCAATGCATGATGTATACAACTTGCTAGACACAGATACATCAATAATGGTCGTAGACTAAAATCGAAGCGGTTTCCATCTTTCACCGAGGGGAGGTTTGGTATTCAACCAAATCGCTTCTTCTGTATTTCATATATTTTTGTAGACCCTGATCATCTGTTATATATTCATATGAATACCCAAAAAGATGACACGCAATAGAAAAAGGTTGTATATAATAATACCTACTATTCTCAATTTGGGCTAGACTGTCGCTTATTGTAAAATTATTAGAGCAAAAATATGGATCTAGTTGAAGAATAATTGCACAAACTTGCCAAGTTGAAAAAGAAAAACAATTAGAATTGAGAATGAAATTGATTCATTAATATTAGGTTGAGAATCAATATATAAAGCAATTAAGTTAAGCTTAGTTGTACATGCAATAGCTAAATAACTAAAGCTAAGTGTGCTTTATGTTATGCTAATGTGCACATGCACCACATGTAAGCAGTAAGTTAACTAACTAAGCCAAGTGCACATCGCATGCAAGCAGTAAGTTAACTAACTAAGCCAAGTGCACATCACATGCAATATCTAGAGTTGAACTAATGCTAATCTAGGTGCATGTACACCAACACCCCCCCTTAAGCATAACTTAGGTGAGTGTGATGCAAAATGAATGAGTCCCGGCAACATGGCCATTTTAGGTACCCATATACAATGCATGAAAAGAGAAAAGAGGGAAAACCTAGTGGGAATAAACCCCCCCCCCCCCTCAAAATATAATTGAAAAGTAGAGAAAAGACAAATGCTAGGCAGTCGTGCCCGTCACCCCGAGATGATCTCACTGAAATTGAAAATTCCACTTAGTGAAAGTCTTGGTGAACTCGGACAGTATTGAAGACCGATGATCCCATCATGGATCTGGAGGAATAAGCTTCATTTTTGGAAGTAGAGGTATCAACTCCCATCTTTGGATCAAGGACTGAATTTCCTTATACATGGTTGCATGCCAATATGGATTCCCTGCAACTTTGTCATGCATTTGACGATCAAATTCATGTACCCTATATGCATGCATGAGAATGGTTGTCTCTAGGGATGCATGCATGTGCATGTGTGGCCTTCAAGATGCCTTTGTGGTTGCATACATGTGCATACATTGTGCTATAAATGCCTCCTTAGATGCATGCATGGGCATGCATGGCTCTGCAACTGAGAGTGAATGTGGGGCATCATTAAATTGAGACTGCGTCAATAGTAGAGGAATCAAAGTCATCTTCTATGATTTTGAAAGTAGTGTCTTCATCATTAGTAGAGGAATATATTTCCTCATGTGCAATGTCTTCGTTATTGGATAAGATAAAATTCTCATCTACAACAGGTCCATTAACAATAGAAGAAGAAAAATTGTTCAACACTGTCTTGAGAATATTTCTCCACATTTTTGGAGTCTTCACCACTTTCATGACTGCTATAATAAGTCAATCTCTTTGCCTCCAAATGGTTTTCTTATAGATCATTTTCGTCACCATATAATCCTCTCAATGTAGTCTAGATTTCATGAGGTGATTCAATATTTATGATCTCATAAAGAATATCACGAGACACAGATAGAAACAATCTTTCATAAGCCATATCAGATCTATTAAGCCAATCTGACTTCTCATCATATGAGATTGGTTCTTTCTCATTTCCCATGATTATTTGGTACAAGCCTTTTCTCCTAAGATGAAGCAAAATCATTGGCTTCCATTCATGGTAATTGTATGGAGTCGGAATTGTTGAAGATGAGAACTCCATTGCGGCAAATTCTCTAATATTTGGATCTGCAAATCAAATATTCAAATAATTTCCAATTCTATGCTCTTCAAACCTGCAAAAAAATTGTTCATGCAACTTCTCCAAACCCTTGTAGCTCCGATACCATGTAAATTATTATAGCACAAATATGGATCTAGTTGAAGAATAATTGCACAAACTTGCCAAGTTGAAAAATAAAAACAATTAGAATTGAGAATGAAATTGATTCATCAATATTAGGTTGAGAATCAATATATAAAGAAATTAAGTTAATCTTAGTTGTACATGCAATAACTAACTAACTAAAGCTAACTGAAGCTAAGTGTACTTTATGCTATGCTAATGTGCACATGCAACACATGCAAGCAGTAAGTGAACTAACTAAGCCAAGTGCACATCGCATGCAAGCAGTAAGTTAACTAACTAAGCCAAGTGCACATCACATGCAATATCTAGAGTTGAACTAAAGCTAATCTAGGTGCATGTACACCAACACTTATACACATATAATTTAAGTGCAACACAAACAACAATGTACGGATAAGGATACATAAATATCAGAAACCCATTAGAAGTGGCACTTACCCTAGTCTTGCAGCGTTCTTAACCACTTCTTACAATCATACATAGAGCACAAAGCCTAAAAGCAAGTGAAGATCAAAAGTATCGCTGCAGCTACCAGCGACAGGAATTTCCACGATCCAAATATATGTTCGTTTACACAATATCAACAAATAAGGTGCAAACATCCACACCAGACCTACTTTGTCTATCAACAAAGAATAAAAATAAATCATAGATTCTGGTTTGATTGGATGTAAAGCGTAAAGCGAACATTTCAAGTGCATATTGATAATAGTGTGGATGACCCTTGTAACTGTGTGTGCCAAATCATCAAAACCCACTTGACAGGAATTGAAATATCACATAAGGATTAAGGATTTACCTTGGTTGAGCCAATAAAAGCACCAACTAGTGCCAATATTTCTGAAGCATTTCCTCGCATGACTGTGGGTTGCCAAGATTTATGAAGCATTTTCCTCGTATGACTGTGGGTTTAAGATCAAGAAGCTCCCAACAACTCTTCATTCTATACGTAGAAGCCCCTACAGCCAGTGGATCCAATACCCAAGGCCTTTGCAGCCTTCGCTATAGTAGCCTTCAGAGTCCCAATATTGATGCACAAGCCCTTAGCATGAGGAGTAAAATCTGCAATCTCTTCAAAGGCATGAACCATGGCCCGAGAAGCCTCTACTACCAAAAGGGTATTAGCCATTATGTCCATGGACACATAATTGGTTATGCACTGGATTAGAGGACATAATTCCTCTGCCTGCATAGGTATTTCCAATCCTCCAAGCCCCATGTTTCATTCTGTTTCCACACTTTCAAATCCTTCATTACATAAAGGTCACCACAACGTTTTGTGAATGTCACTTCCCTAACATCCAATTAAATTCCATTGAAAATATGAGAATTTTATGTTATCCAATGAAGCCCATAATTAATCATTTTCCACATATAATTACAAATAAACTAATTTTGAATGCAACATAGAGAAAATGTAAACCCATAAACACCATAGAAATGAAAATATGAGGTTTTTCTTGCCACCCCAATTGGAATTATGGCGAGAATCTCTGATTTTTGCTCAAACCCAACACACCCATTTCAACAAAAATTAAGAAAATAAAATTCAAAGGTACCATTATCTCAAAATTTGAGACATCCTCCTTGATACCTAAATTAAATTCATATATTAAATCTCAGGAAGAAAATCCATCCTTACTTTTATAAGTCCTTATGGGATTTCCATTACACTGAAACTTGACTAACAAGGATCACCATTCTTATGCTTTCTTCTGGCTTTGCTTTTGCGTCTTGCTTTTCCCATCTACCAACTGCAGTTTTTTTTGACTAAATCGAAAGCAGTTCTTTTCCAATGCTAAAACAAATATATTCCCTTCCATTGCTAAAGAAAATATATACGTTTCAAAACATTTTCGCCCGGATATGAAGGCAGCTATACATTGAAAATTTTGACTGTTTTGTTGCACATTCGTCCATTTGCAGATTAGTCCATGTGTTTGCCACAATGCACATTTGAGATGATGGAGCTAGACTAATAGTATTTTCAATGCTATAAGTCCTCCCATACTCCTATATCCCAGGCCATATTCATGCAAAACACAGTGGGTAAATGAAAACGCAATGGGTTATTTATTCACGGTAAGGGTTATTTATTCACAAACTGTCCACCAGTCAGCGAATCCATATCAAAAGCAGTGGGTAAATGAAAACACAGTGGGTTGGTTATTCACAGTAAGGGTTATGTATTCACAAACCGTCCACCAGTAAGCTAATACATATCAAAAGAAGTGGGTGGGTTATTTATTCACCTCAAGGGTTATTTATTCACAAACTGTCTACCAGTTAGCAAATCCATATCAGTAGCTAAATTGGGACAAGTATTAGATATCAACATAAATGTGGTGGTAGACACATGCCAATAACATAAATTTTGTGGTGGACACATGTAAAAAATGTGGTGGTGGACACATGTCAATTGCAGAAGAAAAGTGTTGAAATAATTATGAGGTGAGTTGATTCAAAAGAAAGGTCTAACGGCCTAAATATTAGTCATAGAGCTTATAAACTGGACAATATCAACAACAATAACACTCGAGCTTTAAAGGGGTTAATCTCAACAATGTATTTATATATTATATTTATAAACGAAAACATATATGTATTTATATTATGATATTAGGTTTATAAAAGATTATTTTCTCAATGTTCTACTATTATTTTCCATGCCATAGGTTATTTAATGTTGGTGGGCAGTATATTCTCACAGTTAGATTTAAACAAATTTAAATATAGCGGTAGGCATATACTGTCTACCAGCTTTAAATAACCTATAGCCTAGAAAATATGTGTTTCCTATTAAGAATTTCTAAAAATAAATTTTTTTATTTTTTTTATTTTTTTCTCAATTTGAGATTTTTTTTTTAGTTTAATGAACTTTATTTTTGTGGGTGAAAATCTATTGTTAAGATGTATCAACATTAAATGAATCTATGTATGTGGGTGGTAAAAAAAATAGCAATGGGATTAACATGAATACACTTGAACATACTTGTGTTTTTGAATGCACACACATTTTTAAATATCCCACATTGTCATTCTTCAATGGCTACCAAGGACACCAAATCAACACTAAGTAGAATAGGAAACAGAATGTTAGAAAATATGCACTCTATGAATGCAAATGCCTTCTAGGAGCACAAACATTATTTTAAGACATATTTAGAAAATATATGTGAATGGTTTGTTTTACCAATATTCAACATAATTCTTTTTTTTCATGGGATATTGAGAAAATTTAGGGAAAATAATATATGAGGGCTTGACAATTGTATTTTTTTTTTTTAAATGGGAGATTGAGAAAATTTAGGGAAAATAATTAAGGAGAGCTTGAAAATGGTTAGAAAACTCAGTTAACATGGTATTCGTTATATTCCAAGTATCTTTATTGGTTTTTTTTACCAATATTCAGCACAATTTTTTTTTCATGGGAGATTGAGAAAATTGAGTGAAAATAATATAGGAGGGCTTGGCAATTGTAAATTGTTGTATGGGAGATTGAGAAAATTTAGGGAAAATAATTAAGGAGAGCTTTATAATGGTTAGAAAACTCTGTTAACATGGTATTCGTTACATTCCAAGTATTTTAATTGAAAAAAAGTAAATTAGATTGCATTTTTATCTTATTAAATTGCAGAAATTTTTATTAATATGGAACCTAGTCAAAACCCAAACCCAACATCACCTAAGAATGATACCAAATTGTAACCCATAATTAGTATGAATTAATCTGGGAATTAATGCAAGGTTCTCTCTTAGAATCATCATACATGACGTGAAAAATACCACAAATCCCTCATATTTGTCGCTAGCCACTTTCCTAGAAACAATTGTATTTGTCTATTCCAAATTCCCAAGAGCAATTATCTAATATGTCTAATTACATGGCAAATTTTTTTGAATTTTATAGGATAGGTCTACATAAAGACAGAATTAAAGACCTAAACATTTCAAAACAATAACTAATGGCATTGTTTATTGAACCAAGAATCCAATTATAGCTGGAAACTAAAAAGAAGTGCATTTGTATGGACTGGCGCACCTATCAACCATTTATGTACCCTTAGATGGATAGGTGGTTCATGGCATTTTACAAGTTTCCTTTCAATAATGAAGAGTTTCATTTGTGTTTCCCTTAGGAAATTATGTGAAGAGCTTATGTTAGGTTAAAATGTCAACTACACCAACATTGGTGAATTCCAATGGTTAAGTCATGGGTTTCTTAGGATAGAGAAAATGTTAGTCATGATATACTGCTAGGTCTTTATCCTCCTATGTGAATGTGTAACCCGCCTACCTAACATCCTCAAGAAGTAAAGAGCATTAACCAATACTAGACATCCATAGTGAGCTTGAATCATAGCTTAGTGCAACATAGCACTTTCATAGACTTATGCTGCCAAGAGTGACCTAAAAGTGTTAATTATACAGTGGTTGGGCTTGCTGCCGCAAAATATAGCAGAATTTGGAGAGGGTAACCTATAAGGCTAATACTGGACTAAGTAACAATAATGAGATTATGGTCCACTGCCACCATAGCAAAAAAACCTACTCTATATGGACTTTCTCCATTGGGAGAAGTCTCCATATATTAAAAGTTCACCTAATAGGTATTCTATGGTTTTAGGGGAAAAGTGACATAAGAGGTCTTTAATGGAAGGACATAATTTAGACTCAAGGCTCCAAGAGCAGGATATACACTTTCCTTAGAGATAAACCTATTAAATGAAAAATAATACCTAGTGATTGATTAATGAATTGATAGTTGGGATGGCCAAAGGTAAAGTTATAGAGAAAAGGGCTTCTAACAATATATTCCAACAAATACAAGGTACATGAAATCCTTAAAAATCCCCCTAGTTGATGCTAAATCCAAACAAGGGTTTTTCCTAGGGAAAGAAAATTTAAGTGAATTTCTACCAAGATGGTTGATTTTGAGGAACCAAATATGCCCTTCACATTTATAACCTCCAATCACAAAATCCTTCTTCCTTAGAAATTCACACCAAGCCATAGCTTGGATACTTGGACTTAAAAGGGAGGAATCAGGGAAAGAAAGAGAAAGAATAAATGTATGGATAAAAAGTTAAATTTATCACCTACAAGGAATCCCGATGCCTAGTCCTAGCATCACTAGAGTGTATGGGATACTAAAATTGATTTATTCTTGAAAAGGAGTAAGGATATTTTCATACCCTAACATCAAAATCCTAGCCATCATATTTTTAAGGGAGAGCTAACATGAGATCACCAATGGAATTGTCATTCACATATCATACTATGAGTAATGAATGTAATAGTTTGACCTAGTTTCTATTCAATTGATATTTCACAAATTAAGGGTGTCAATTTAACCTAGATCAATAATTTACTCCATACATTAGAGAAGAAAAAACAAAAAATTACAATAAGCATGGCACTTACAAGATAATATGCATTTAAAATCCAATTATTGATCCAAAGTGACTTCTCCAAATACAATAATAAATGCTAAGGACAGTTTTATCCAATAGATCACATATTTCCCATTAGACAAGAGGATGATATTCTCAAGAGAGGATGAATTCCAAATCCAAGTGATGATGAGAATTCGAGTGTCATTTCCTCTATTTATATGACAAGGAATGGATACAATTAAGCCTAAAATACGCTAAGCAACGAGTAAAATAACAATGATGAGGTGGGTTACAAGCCAACCCACTATCCTAGATAATAAACATAATCATTTTCCCACGCGCATGAGTCGTAGGGCTAGGAGTGTTGATGCCATCCATTGATAGGGATATATGACCAATGTGTTGAGGCATTTTGGTGTCAAGCTCGATGTACAAGCCTTATAAAGTTATCGTCTGAGGGTTGGCACTCAGATATCTATCAATTCCCCTCTATGGACCCCAAATTTTATCTTGGGGCATAAAGGTGGTTTCATGGGTCTCCAAATGATTATAGTGACAATCTCTTCTCCAAGATACAGGGCTTCCAAGGTGGTGTTAGCCCTCTGATGTCTCAAGGAATGAGACCATACTCATTTTTCCCCTGGATAAACTCCCATCCCTCATGAATTGTTAAGCCAGATTCAACCATGTTGGGTGCAAGTGCATCATCCCAAAAAGTCATCAAATGTAGGGGAAAATGTCGAAATTTTTTGGGTGTTATAGGTGCCCATTGGTGTGTATGATGCTCTACTACTACTTGGAGTCCCATGGCTCTCAACGCTTCACCTATGAGTATCAATATGCTTCTCTAGAGGCCAAACACCTAGTTAATATGCATAAGTCATGCTTGTGGAACCACCTAACAATCACATCACAAAGACTAGTAGGCAACAAATCATTAGATACAACAATCATGTTTGCATCTAGGTTGACCAAGGTTGAGATTAAAGGGATAATTTATTCTTGAAATACGACTTCCTTTCCAAATTGTAGGATTTAAACTTGCAATGGTGTTTCGTCTAGAGGTAGGATTGGCTAAAGTACAACCTTATTAGGTGTTTTCAGCCCCCAAGGGGAAGGGACATTTCCTTAGTCTAGCCTTCAATTAATAGGTGTAATGTGAACAATGATGGTAATGGAGGGGAGGAGACTTCATAACCAAGTGCCATGGTAAAAGTGAGAAACATGATGGGGATCCACATCTTGATTTTATATATGTGATGAGGGATAAATTGTGGATGAATGAGTTACCAACCCAACAATTTTTTTTCCACCCCTCTTGTGCACCTTTTGATTTTTTCTTGATTTTTATTTACATTAATGCTCATAGCTCAAATGGTTCAAGATTGTCCTATATAATATATAGCAATTGTATTACCACTTGATGATGAGGAATCCCATTTCTTATAGGGGTTGGGACAAGAAAGGGGCCCTTTCATGATGTATAGGAGCAATGTGGTTCTCAGACCAGGTGATGGCCATAATGGGTGAGGTAGAGCTCACGCGAGGATTTTTTCCATGTGATAATGTGTATGTCCCAACCATATTTAGCATTTTGATTTTTATTTTGTTTACATTATTTTTTATTTCCTATACTTTTAGCTGCATTGACCTCTTAGGACCAAGTTCCTGACCTTACCCATGTATGAGGATGTATGGGTGTCGAACCCCTGAGAACGAATAGTCAGTTGAACCTAAAGAATGTAGGTGGAATATCAAGTTCATAATGTAAGATGGAAAGTGGTAAGTATGGAATTGGGATAGATGGAACACGTTATCTCAATCAAGGCTCTCCACGTAGTTCCCCTCCTATACCCATTCAGACATTATGGGAGGTCCCATTAGACTAGGGTTGAATATTAAACCCTTCCATCCATATTTCAAGTCACCCCATAATGCATGTAAAACTCACAAAGTATTAACAAGCATAATGTTGTGAAACCAACTCCAAAAATAGAAGAAAAGAGATATCAACGCCTTATAAATAAGCCACTTCGAGGGGGCAACCTCGAATACATTAGATGAATGAAAAATTCTTGGATGATACAAATGACAAAACCTCCTTTCTATATATAGGATTCCACGAGGCCACAATGTAATCCTAGTGGGGCCACACTGTAATCCTTGCCGACCTAACAATAATAATTTAAGGGCACAATAATAAAAATATGGGGGTTACAAGGGTACAACAATAACAATAAGGGGGTTACACTAACAACAATAAGGGACTATATGCGTAATATAGGGACCTAACACATAAACACCTAATTGCAAAATGAATTAAATACGCTTTTATCAGAAGCCCGCCTTTGTTCATGCTGTCCTATGAGATGGGTGAGAATTCATATGTTTTATGCTTGTGGCACGTCACCAAGTAGGGATTATTTTTAGGGGCCACTAGTTGGTCGACTAGATACGAAGTGTGGGAGAAATTTTTTCTCCTATGGGATCACCCACTTTTGGTGGGTAAAATCTAGCTCCAATTCAGACATGATCTCACTGTAGAGCACATGCTCCACCTACTTGAATGGGGAGTTCATGAGAACTCCATCAATCCATGGGATCAAAGACCAATAACAAGCACATTGTAATCAAACTTGTTTGGGAGTATGTGTACTAGGTGTAGGGTATCTTTCATGTTTTATATGATAGTATAAATTCATACAAAAATCAAAATTTAATCTAAATTCAACCTATTCTACATGAAACATGATACAAATTATTTTAGCATGGTAAAACGATATCAATCCCCCTACATTACTATGATGATATGTATATACTTGCCAGAATATAACATATAATTAATGCAACTAGCATGTGATAAAATCAATATCACTCCCTTTTCCCACATGATTAATCATGGAATAGAAAAAACCAACATCAAAAATATCTATATGATACTCATATGTTAAATAACAATGGTAAGGGGTGGGAAATAAGAAGATCATGCTTCCTGAAAAGGAGTCATGGATGAAGTGATCCAAAAACTGTCATGGATATTCCACTGGAAAATTAATAGAAAATGGTTGAGAGTACAACGAAATATGGCAAGTGGCCTATGGGATACTACAATGTATAAATCCTATTTGTGTTCATATCTCTCTCGATTATTTTCTGTCATGTATGGAACAAATGCATTTGAAAATAATGGGATCCCTTTTTCTCCTGGTGGCCTGATTATAACATAGCTCGATAACCTACTATTGGTTAGGTTTGACTAGCTCAACCGTTAACTAGAGTTACAATATAGACTCTTCTAGATTATTTTTTATCATAATTATGTGACTATGACATTTTTTCGTGAATAATGGGGGCTGGCATGGTATCCTCTTGAATAATGTTGGTGAAAATAGGAAGGTCAACTTCTGAGTGGCATAAAGTTTTATTGAGAACTATGATTGAGATGATTCTTACATCATTGGAAACGTATATGTGCGTAGAATATGAAAAAAAAAGGTACAACACTAAAGCATAGAAATTTTACCCTAAAAAAATTTGTTTTATGCCTCAAAATGCTTCCAAAAGGTTTCAGAGCTTGATTTACAAAACTAGGTTGCACTGATAAAAATGGCACTGTGAGTCGATTCATACACCTTTTCCAATTTCAAATAATTGATATGGATGACAAGTAATATAGTGAACCAATCCAATAATGAAGAGGGGAAATAGGAATCAGGTTAGGACCATCAGATCTTCTCTTGCAACCTAAGTATGAAGTATTCAATGATCAAGCTCATGAGCTTTAACTGAAGAGCCACCACATGCATACAAATCTCATTGATTCTCTCAATAACATGATGGGAGTGACATGATTTGTGAGATGGTGGAATAATATTCTTGTGATGATAATCAAGATAAATAATTATAAGAAAAAATTTCCCATTATCCTCAACCTTCATGTGATCCAAATATGACTAAGGAGTGATAATAGGGAGATCTAAACATGGATATAATACATCAATAATATTATCTTCCTTATCATCACTAGAGTTGCAGGGTAAGGCATAATCCTCATATTTCTATAAGGACCCCAATCCCCTACCTTCGAGTGGAGAACTTGGTCTTTTCTTCAAAACAAGTTGATGAGCTTCATCATGTGTTTTCCCTTCTCCACTATCATCCTTAATGGTACAACTAGGGCCATGTTGGTGAAACATGAGGAACAACTATAACAACTCTGGCTCAAAATTCATGTAAAAAAAAATAAGACCAAGGTCACAGGACACATATTCCAAGTTGAATGGTGGGAAAAACATCCTAGTGGGTGTCAGTTTTGGTTTATTAATGGATATGGAAATTGGTAAAGGAATTGGAAAAGGAAAAGAGGCATTAATTGGCTTGTTATTTGTTGGGTGATTTAATTTTCAGATTTAACCTCTCAAAATTAATTATCAATCCGGGAGTCGTAAACACGAGTTGTACTGCGTCTTGGCTCAGCTTAATGGTCAGAGTAAATATATTCTTTTGTAACGATAAATTAGGTACTTGAATGAAACACACATTTGATGGCAAGTAAAAAATCTTGAAAAGGGAACCTACTTAGCTAATTCTATAAAGCAAACTCCATAGTGTAATTAAACTATAAGGAAATACAAAGCAATTCTCAGTCATATAAAATTCTCGCATTGTAGCTAGATAACTTCAGAATTCTACTTTTAAAATCTCCTATGATAGTTTGAAACCCTAATCTATTTGTTCCTCACATTAACTTGAAACTAACATTTTAAACTAAGCTTTAGATAACCAAAAGATACACATTATTCTAATGATAACTTCACACCTAGAACTACTCTTCATAACAAATTCAAGATTCAAATTAAAAAAGGATAGTTCTAACTATTGCTAGATGAAAACCACTTAGCTTGACGTGAAATAACACTTAAAATATTCTGTTGAAAATTTCATTGCAAATAACCTATAAAAAACCTTCAATTTAAATATTTTAATAAAAACAAGCTTACTCTTCAAAATCATGTAACTCAACAATGAAAACTAAATCAAAACCATGTAACTCAATAATGAAAACTAAATCACTGCTACCTGAAAAATCAAATCCGCACTCAAACGCTCTTATAAATAAATGATTATACTATGAAAAATAAGAGAAATTCTAATTAAAATAAATCTAATTACTAAGCAAAGTCTCGGGATGCATAAACAAATCAAATGCACATATAAATCTTGCAAAAGTTCAAAGAAATTAGGTAATGCAAACCTTGATTTAATATTTTAAATGGCCAATATTAATGTATTCAAATTCAAAGCATCTAAATCTATTCTAATTCCGATCAAACTCAAAAATCATTGTGTTCTTATGCTCCCATTATATTCGATTTTGATAACAGGAATAGAGTACAACTCTATATTGCAACTCAAGCATGGATTATGTAATGGATCAGAGTTTACAATAAATTCTTTAGTCCATTGATTTGTGCAATATGAAGATGACTGAAATGCTTTGAAATTGAACCACACATTGAAACAGAAACATGAAATGTTAAAATCACGCACATCTAATTAGCCTATGTTATTGATCAAGATTAGCTCTAGAGGTGCTGGGCCCTTCCACGCTCGAAGTAAGCCGACTTAATGTAACCAAGGAAAGATTTAAAACATCAAAGACTAGAATGCGTAGTTAACCATGGCCAAATGCTTCTGTTCACAATAACGACTTGAAGGTGATCATGTATTTAAAACATCCTTTGGAAATCGATTTATACAAATCACATGCCAAATGATTCTGGTTTTACACACAATAATTTCCTATCTCCATTACACTCTGCAAATTCGTTACCGATTCTACATCTTCGAAATTAATCAATTTTCCTTAGTGTACAGTGCTCTGCTTTATAAGCAGTGCAACTCTAATTAAATGGATCAATTGTTACGTAGAATAAAAGTTTATGAAATTTGATTAATACAAATTAAACAAAATCAAAACAATGAGATTTGACTCCCAATTTCGGTTTGAGCTGGTGCGATCCAGCTTCTGGAAGAACTTGATCCTCACGCACTGCTGGCAAAGGCATCACACATCTGGCAAGATTCATTTGGGTGAGAATGTTGCAACAAGAAAGAATTTATCTATGCATTCGTTGTCACCATGAATTCTAGCAGATGACGCTGGCTAGGGCGCCTATAAACCTGACATTCACGTGCGTTGTTGGCTCCAGATGTTTGTGTGACAAGAGCTATGCATTTGCATGCTTTGACTGCAAATTCAACTTCACTGCTTCATAAGCATTAATATGGCCAATTGTAAATAGAGATTCGTAGTGACATAGTTGTGAATGACAGTCTTGATCGAGGGAAATCTTGTGCAGTATTGGGCTAATTCCTTCAAGATGGAGTTGTTATGAATAACCTCTAGTTCACCATTCTCCAACACCCACATGCATGAGGATTTCCCAGATATCATCTTTATTATAATATGAAATCCTTACTTTGCATCAACATCTACATTAAATATTTTTTCAACAAGAATATCTTCAAACACTTTAAAATCAGCCATTATGTCAAACATTTATGAGGCATCAATGACTTGGAAATCAAAGATTTAATCAAAACCTTACGGGTCAGACATTTCTTAAAAAACTTGGCATCATCTTCATCAATTTATTGAAACTTTATTTCTCCCCCAGAGCAACCACCATGCCAAACCTGAGCATATGGAATCACTCCATCCATTTCCAGGTCAGACTTCAACTGCAAATAAGACACTGTCCCCCCGGCTGATTGGCATGTTGATTTCTTCCTTCGGATTATTTTTTCACCGCCTAGCGATCTCCTCCTGATTAGAACCTTGGGCGGTCAGGGAGGTAACAATGGTGAGCATTGAGGAAAAACACCTGGCTTAAGTTCCTACTCCTCAATACCCTTCATCCGAAAACTTTTACTGTACTCGGCAATCTAGTTTGTTGAAATCAATAGCCGAACCTTGCATCCATGAAGTTTCTTGGATGGATTTTATTTCATGATCTGCTTTAAGTGCTTCATATCAATCCCTCTACCTCAATTTCAGTATAAAACTGGAGGCAGAATATTTTGGACGGATTATTTTAAAAGATACATTCAACAAATTCATCAATGAGGCATAAACATGATATTGCGTGGTTGCTATTTCTGCACAATCTCATATTCAAGTAGAACAACAAGAAAGAAAGTTATAATTTTCATTACCCATATTATCATTACAACCTCGTGACCAGTTGTGAATGGAATATCACAATAGTGCGTATATCAATTATAGGCCTAATTCCTTGCATCGAATACTAAAGTGGATGTTTTGTCCTTAGGAAAATGATTTGAATTAATCTCTTCCTATTGTTGTTGATGTGGATCTGTCCCAGTTTAATGAAATTACCACAGTGAAAATTGTTATGGTAGAAACCTTAGGCATGAAAGTTAGCACCACAGGCAATGGTTTATTATTTTGTGGTTAAAACTTTCAACCTTTCCTGCCTTGCAATCAATAGTCCATCGTTCAAAGTATCCCTCCACAAAGTCATCGTAACCACCATGAAGAGATAATTTATCCTGAGCCATAAGTTCTTTTATCCAAGGGATTGTTAAGAGGTTTGATAAGGACCAGTTTATAGACTCATTTCCACAGAAGCTACATTACTCATCTAATGTGAGATGCCCAACAACATCTTTTGTGCTCAACCATGCAGCGTTTACTGTTGTCACCCATATTTCAATGAATTCTCTTGAAATTGTTCCTCCATCCGGCATTGACATAAGTGCCATAATTCCTCCACAACGACTATGAACAATAACAAATATATGCTCAACATTTAAAGAGAGAACAACAAATTATATTGAAACACTCGTTCTTGAAATGTCATTTTCCTTCTGTTTGGGAACCACAAATGCTTCCCTTGGCTGAAAACCCAAAAATGTGAATGCATGATGTGCTCTGTATTACTATGCTACACACTTACAAGAATTTTTGCTGCTTGAATGACAGGAATCCATGCCTAATATTTTCAAATGGATCTGAATCAATATTCATAGATGGCTCTGTGTTTCCCTTCACTGGGTCTTTAGCCAGTTCCCGAAGTTTCTTCGCAGCAACTTTCCTTAAACTAGGAGTTGGCCTTTGCTGTAATACACCTAGAAATTTGATTGAAGTTGTTGGTAATTGATTGCATCTCAGGAAGGCCGGTTAATTATCTTTTATTTGTGTGCATGAACCTATACTCACATGTATTTTAAAAAGCATTCTAGCATTGTTGGTGCTAGACTTATTCATGTGCCACCAAGAAGACATTTATTAATGAAACAATTACACAAAACACCCTTCAATTTAAGTAATAACAATAATTTATAATTTAATTCTAAATACCTCTAATCATCAACTTAATAAGATAAAAAAAAGGCTTAAAACACTAGGTACGATCTCAAAATTATCTGAAACAAATCGTAAAAACATGGACAAAAATGCAACTCAACATCCCCCCACGCTGAACTTCTTGCACATCCTCATGCAAGCCAAAACTTTAAGACTATGAAATAAGGCAGGTAAAATGTCATCAAATATTTTAGCAAGTAAGGATGAAGATATCTGATATTGTAATGCATTCATTAGCCCGCAACATTACTATTGCGTTACCAGCTAAAACTGAAAGTAGACATTATGGAGAAAAGCGTGTTGCACATACCTACTACCTTGTCCCAAATGAATTCTCGTTCTTTTTTTTTGCCCAAAGTCTTATGATAAGAATAAAATTTCACTAAAGAGGTCCAATTTCAAAAATACTAACACAATATTCCTGCACCTACTACAATAATTTCGTACCTAGGTCATGCAACACATATTTAGAGGTAATTAAAATCAATACACATTGATGGAAACCAACAACTTGTGAGAAGTCATCATTGAGTAATTCATCACTCTGAATACCATGAAAATTAAAGTGAGTTATGATACCAATCAACAACCTCTTTATCGAACACTCTAAATTACATTGTTATCCGGATTCAAAATTGAATTTCTTCTTAATCTAGTACAAAGAATTACGTTCACTAAGGGTACCACTTCATTAAATATTCATGATTTTTGAAAGATAGAACTCAAAGCATCATGTCCAAAACGTCTTAAAACCATTTTCCAATAAAAACGATGAGTCTTAGGGAAAGAGAAGGATAACCAAGCGAATCATAGTATGCAGTTAACTTTAATACCATAGACATGGCCCTACTTCCCGCTGGTGTCCATAAAATCTGCAGGGAT
Organism: Pinus albicaulis; assembly: GCA_034641835.2. Taxonomy (NCBI): domain Eukaryota; kingdom Viridiplantae; phylum Streptophyta; class Pinopsida; order Pinales; family Pinaceae; genus Pinus; species Pinus albicaulis. Next base: position 235,203,547 of record CM076569.1, on the reverse strand, counting down.
GTCTTTTGACCCATTGAAATGTCTGTGTCCCACTTAATAGGCATGGATTCAGAGTTAGCTTATTTGAATTTTTAGATGAAGGCCACTATCCTAGCTTGGTAACCAGTTGATGGCAGTGCCACTCACAAGAAGTAACATCGATGAACAGGTCGGTTCATGATGAGATCTCCTGTCTTCCAGCTTTTAGGCTGAAAGCCATTACTCTGGCTTGGTGACTAGGAGCAGTAATGTCATGCATGCTAGGTCTCATTATCGTGGTAGGTCAGCTCATCACGAGACCTCCTTTCCTTCCCTAAATATTTGTAAGCTCTGATTATGATTAACCTTAAAGGTTACTTAATAAGTGGGGAGACAGATCTACTCCTTAAGAGTACAGGATGGCGTGAACTTTTTTTAATGACCAATCATTGCTGGCTAATTCCTCTACCCTAAAGACTTATTAAAAAAAAAAATCCCAGATAATGATTGAAATATTCTTTTAGTTAAGAATGATAGTGTTCTCCAAAATAGCTCATTATGATCTTTACAAGAGTGGTCCACCATAGGGGGTTTTCCAATAGTACCTTCTAAGGAAAATTGGAAATATATATCTGAGACAACAACTTATTAGAGTGGTTAATCATGGTTACTTTTGAAAAATCATGAGGTATTAGAGTGAATTGTACTCAAAAATATTTGTCACAAATGTGTTGGTAACAACTAATGTGGATCAAAAGTAGTTTTAATAGGAATGATTTAAAATTCAAAACCCTAATAGCATTATAACAACTTTATTTATTTATTCTCCTACCCTATTTTACCCTAAGAGGTGAAAGACTCCTTTTTAAGTATAGGAGTACTTCCAATGAAGCCATATGCGTAAAAAAATGCTGATTATACTCACACTTAGTTTTAAATAATAGACTTCAAGACATACGAAAGCATGAGAAACCTATTGCTTTAATTGATATGCTACCAAGAGTTTCTGAATGTTGAGGAAATAAGATGACTTTATGACTGCTCAAAACCAAGGTTCAATGGAATCCACATATTTATGATTCTCCAAGTGATGCAAATATTCCATAATTTAATATTCACTCTCTTGGAGGCACAAGGGATCAGGTGAAAGACAAAAGATAAATCCCTCAAGTTTAGACTCAAATATCTTATTTTCAAATTGGCAAGAATGGTTGAGAGAGATTCTAGGGTTTTTAGTTTCAACAACACTTTTAGAATAGGTTCTAATCAAAGGTTTCTCCTCTGGTGGTCTTTGAATTACATCTTCTCGGGGTGAATGTTCTACGATAATGGGGGAAGTTTCCAGATTCATTCCCTTTTCCAACATGGAAGGTGTTGGGAAAAATACTGAGAGGGGGGGGGGGGGTGAATCAGTATTTACTGCATATTCAAAACTTTCACTTTTTCTTGCTTCTAAAACGCATATGCTACTTTCCTGAACCAGACTTGCGTATATACGCGGATACCCTTTATGAAACTCGCGTATACACAGATATCTATTTATGTCATTAATTCTTCACTGAAATCATTCCTTCATTTATTCATTGGATATTCAATAAGCAGTAAACATGTGCAGTAAGAACAGAATAAATCATCACACAAAGCATCACACATGAACACCAGGATTTTTAGGTGGAAACCCAAGTCGGGAGAAAACCACCGCTGCAGTTGCTCAGCCTTCAATATTTTATTACAGAGAAAACATCTTACAACATATGTGCTGGTGCAGACTCTACCAGCACGCAGGCACCCACCTGCGCTCGTTTACCAGCCTCTCCTGGAAGGGAGCTCCAACCCCCTGACTCGTTTACCAGCCTCTCCTGGAAGGGAGCTACGACCCCCCGATCTCGTTTACCAGCCTCACCTGGAAGGGAGCTACGACCCCCCGACTGAAGGCTACAACCCTCAGCACCACCTTGGACCACGTTTCATCAATTTTCACACTGGATCCAACCACTTCAATAGAACACAACTTGCAGGCCACAATTCATCATATTTCCATACCGAACCCTTTCCATACTTTTAAGCTCAAACATACATCATCAACAGATAGATATCAACACAGATCAGATAGCAGAAACACAGCAGAACAGATCAGATATTTCATACCCCTTGCTTCAGCAAACCCTAGTTTGCATACGCGCTTTTACTTCACCGATGTCGCGTATATACGCGCTTCCGTCCACACAAACCAGCGTATACCTCAGTGTATATTTTATTGCGCATACGCGCTTTCTCTTCGCTGAAGCCGCGTATATACGCGCTTCCTCCGCGACGAAGTAGCGTATAGATCTTCAATCATTACAGAGCAGCATACTTCATCAGATCAGATATTCAGTTCAGATCTACCCTTTTGCTTCAGACATATGTTCGCCTAGATGCTCGCCTCATCACAGATCTAAGCCTTCCATAATCAGATCTAGCAAATACAAGAGAAATTCAGATCTAGATCCCCTTCTTCATCATTGGTGCATCATACATTCAGATTTATCATTCAAGTGTAACCCTTTCCATTCAGATATACTTCAGAGAGAAGTATTCATTCAAGCTCAGACATCTTGCCCTCACACTTATCATTTGCACAATGAATTTCTTCTCCTTATATAGGATTATCCTTTTTCAATACCATGAGCCCCTTTTTCAATACCATGGGCCAAAGCAATACCATGAGCCCAAAACTACCTGGACGGGGTCAATTAGGCGGATCATTACCCAATACAATGGGTCAATACCATGGTGGTTACCCTTGGTTTTGCACTTTTTGAGCGCTTTTGCCCATACGCGACTTGGGACGTTATTTTCCGCGTGCATACGCGACTTCCCCTAGGCCAATCCGCGTATACAAGGAGACATACTCTTTTCATCATATTTTGAGCACATTCTGAATTCCTTTCTTCATTGCCTTCTATACACACTGTAGAAAGATCATATTTTCTTCATCAGGAACATATTCTCTCAAGCACAGCTTCATCAAGTAAGTTGTCATCATCTTCAACACTCAGCATCATATTGTCAACAAACATCAGATTTACATCATTTACCAAGTCCATCAAGTCAAGAATAACTTCATCAGGTGGATTGCCATTAAGGACAACACATGTCAATAGTCGCATGTCTTCATCTCCATTCAGTGGGTTGCCATCAAGGACAACATTCTGCATCATATTTCCAACAATCTCCCCCTTTGGACTTGATGGCAACCCGATGGTGTTTGGTTACCATAGCAGATAGATACCATGTCACTCTCCCAAACATTTGACATCATTATCTTCTCTTCATTCAAACACCATGTCACTCTCCCCCTTTGACATCAAGGGCAAAGGGCGGATCAAAAACCAACACTCTCCCCCTTTTCTCCTCATGTGGAATCTTCAAACATATTTGTCAATGAAGTACATGACTCTATGAACTTCCTATCACCAAATACTCATACTTACATCAATTATCCATCCAAGTGGATTTACATATGAGACTCAACTACCCAACCAAGTGGGTTTACAAATTTGACTCAGCTACCCAACCAAGTGGGTTTACAAAAATTGACTCAGCTACCCAACCAAGTGGGTTTACAAAATTGACAAGTCCTTACATGACTGAATATTACAATTTACAACATGGGTCTCATCCAGACCTTTTCATCAAAGTACAAATATGAATTTTCATAATTAATACCAAAAAGACCTCAAGAGAGATCATATATCAGAACCACCATAATGCCAGCAATGCATTATACTCAGCAAAACTAATGCTCCCCCTGAATCTGTGCATCCATGCATCCTTTTCAAATGACTAAGGCTCCCCCTTAGTTTGTGCATCCTGAACATTTTCACCAACAAATCATCAAGGCATCTTCATCAAAACAGATTTATGAGAACTGGAACACCCCCAGAGATACCAAACAGTATCAGAGATACCAGACAGCACTGCAGCTGTGCTGAAGAATGCTGAACCAACCAAAAAATTGTCAGCAACCAAACATACGCGGTTTTATGTGCAGGAACTCGCGTACATACGCAACTGTGTTTCAGGAAACCCGCGTATCCCAAGCCATCTTCTAAAAATTATGCAGATTTTTTCTTTTGACTGGCAGAGACCACTCCCAGCTTCTGTCTTAGATGCTCGAATGCTTCCTTGGGCAGAGGTTTGGTAAAGATATCAGCAGCTTGTTCTTTGGAGGTAACATACTCCAACTTCACCTTTTGTTCAAGCACTTGTTCACGTAAGAAATGATACTTGATGGGAATGTGCTTGGTTTTCGAATGCATAACAGGATTCTTTGAGATACTGATGGCACTTGTATTATCACACATAATGGAGATAGGAGTTGCACATTTGATTTGAAAATCTTGCAAGGTTTGCATCATCCATAGGAGTTGAGTGCAACAAGATGCGGCAGCTACATACTCTGCTTCAGCTGTTGATAAGACAATAGAATTTTGCTTCTTGCTGAACCAAGATACTAACCGGGGCCCCATGTAAAATGCACCACCACTAGTGCTTTTCCGATCATTAACACTTCCAGCCCAATCTGCATCAGTGTAAGCATGAAGAGTAAGATCAGCATCCTTTGGATACCATAGACCAAAGTCTTGAGTTCCTTGTAGATATTTGAATATCCTTTTGACAGCCTGAAGGTGAGACTCTTTTGGATTAGCTTGGAATCGTCCAAAAATCCCAACAGCATGCATAATGTCTGGTCTGGTCCCAGTGAGATAAAGTAGACTTCCAATCATCGATCTATATTCTGGTTGATTCACAGTGGGAGAATCATCATTAGAACTGAGACTGCATCCGGTTATCATTGGTGTATTTACAGGTTTGCATTCTTCCATGCCATACTTCTTCAGAATTTGCTTTAGATATTTTGCTTGTGATAGAAATATACCATCTACAGATTGATGCACTTGCAAGCCAAGAAAGAATGTTAGTTCCCCAAGTAAAGACATTTCAAATTCTTGCTGCATGACAGAAGCAAATTTTTGACTCATAGATTCTTCGTTACTCCCAAAAATGATATCATCAACATATACAACTACAATCAATAGTTTATCATTTTCAACTTTTGTGTATAAGTTGCTATCATCAGACCCCTTTGAAAATCCTTGTTGATGAAGATATTTGTCAAGACGATAATACCAAGCCCTTGGAGCTTGTTTGAGTCCATACAGAGCCTTTTTAAGTCTACAAACAAGATTTGCATCATTTCCCAAAATGAATCCTTTCGGTTGTTCTATATATACTTCTTCTTCTAGATCACCATTAAGAAAAGAAGACTTAACATCCATTTGATAAACTTTGATTCGTTGATAGCTTGAGAAAGCAAGAAACATTCTTATGGCTTCAAGTCTAGCTACAGGAGCAAAAGTTTCTTCAAAGTCTATACCTTCTTGTTGAGTATACCCTTTGCAAACCGGTCTAGCTTTGTTTCTTACAACATCCCCATTCTCATTTAACTTGTTCTTGAAGATCCATTTAGTTCCAATGACATTTTTATCATGAGGTCTTGGTACCAAATCCCAAGTGTCATTCTTTTCAATTTGCTCAATTTCTTCATCCATGGCATTATTCCAACATTCATATTTGCTAGTTTCATTGACATTGTGTGGTTCAATTGTGGATAGAAGTGCTTGATGACTAGAAGATCCCACAAAATTTCTCCTTGTTCGTACACCTGATTCCTTGTCTCCCAAAATCTGAGATTCAGGATGATTCTTTTGAACGTATCTGGATGGAGCTTTTTCAGATAGATCATTTTCAGGTTCTTCATTTGATTCACTGTCTATATCGTTTCCATCTGATGTAGAAGGCCATATGTCATCATCATCTTCTCCTGTTGTTTGTTTTTCTTCTTTAGGAGCTGCAGGAGACTCGTCAATAACAACATCAATACATTCAACAACCTTTTGAAGCCTCTTATTGTAACACGTGAATGCTTTGCTTGAAGATGAGTAGCCAAGAAGTATCCCTTCATCTGATCTAGGGTCAAACTTGCCAAGTTTTTCATCATTATTTTTGATAAAGCATCTACTTCCAAAAACTTTAAAATGCTTTACAGTGGGAGATTTGCCATACCAGAGTTCATATGGAGTTTTATCATTGTTTACCCGAACATGAGCCTTGTTGAGAATGTTAACTGCTGCACGAGCTGCTTCACTCCAGAACATGTTAGGAACATTAGAGTCAGTAAGCATAGCTCTGGCCATTTGAACAATTGTTCTATTCATTCTTTCTGCTACACCATTTTGTTGTGGAGTTCCTGCTACAGAGAACTGTCTTTTAATGCCATGTTGTTCACAAAATTCAAAGAATTCATTTGATGAATATTCTCCTCCTCGATCAGATCTAAGACACTTGATTTTTGAATCCAATTCATTTTCTACTAGTGCTTTGAACTTCTGAAATTTTTCAAAGGCTTCATCTTTGTGTTTAATAAATGCGATCTCACACATTCTGGAGTAGTCATCAATAAATAGGATATAGTATTCTTCCCCACGTAATGAATTTTTCCTCATAGGTCCACAGATGTCAGTATGAATGAGTTCAAGAGGATTACTTGATGAACCTTCTTTGGCATTAAATCGGACTCTGGTCTGCTTACCAAATTGACATGATTTGCATATGGTACTTTCTGGAAGATTGATCTTGGGAAGATCACGAACAGCTTGAAGTTTGCTTGCTTTGTTGATTTGAGAGAAACTTAGATGTCCCAGTCTTCGATGCCATAGCCAATTTTCTGATGATTTGCTTAAGTAACATTGTTCTATGCCGTTGAGTACATACAGGTTGCTTGGATTTCTTTTTCCTTTTATAATGATTTTACCTGTATCAAGATCACGAACAACACATTCTTTGGAACTGAAGACCACTTCTGCTCCTTGATCACACATTTGACTAACACTCAATAGGTTATGCCTTAATCCATCCACATACATGACATCTTTAGCCTTCACCTTTTCTTTTAGAAATACTGACCCTTTTCCTTTAATAACAACAGGAGTATCATTTCCAAAAGTAGCTTTCTTTTCCTTCTCTAGAGCATTATAAGTATGCAGTTTGCTTTTGTCACCTGTCATGTGTCTTGAACACCCGCTATCAATGTACCATTGATTCTCTTCACCCTCTGCAAATAACGCTATCCCACAATTTTCAACCGGTATTTCTTTCTTTTTCCACACTTTAGAGCTTGAGGGAACATGCTCTTTTGGCTGGACCTTGCTCCTGCATTCAGATTCTTCATGACCAAAGTTATTGCAATAAGTACATTCAACTTCATTTTGAAGAGGAGAAAATTTTTTATAGGTGTTCTTCTTTGGTTCATCATTCATCATTATCTTTCTTGCTTCTCTGGTCATGATGGTTTTATATGCAACACATTGAACAGCTTTATGACCAAAGTTGTGACATGTGAAACATTGTCCATTGAAGTAGAAATTTCTGTGATCATGAAGTCTTCTATTAGACTTTACCTGTTGGTTGTAGCCATTTTGAAAGATCTCCCTGTTAGTGTTTCTTGAATTGAGGTGATCTTGCTTTACCTGTAAAGATCCATTGTTCCCTTGCTGAGTGGCTGAATGTAGAGAACCAGCGGTGGCTGCTTTTAGAGAATTTGGTGCTGATGTCTGAGAAGATTCCCCAGTATATCCAAGACCTATTTTTATAAAGGGAGACCGTTGTACCTTGATAATTTCATCCAAGGTTTCTGAACTTTTAGCAAATCTGAGATTGAGAGAATTCAATTTCTCATTATCCTTCCTTAGACTTACTACTTCACATTCTAGATCCTCCATGCGTTTTTCTCTTGCTTCAAGCTGATTTTTAAAAGTCTCAATGATTATGTTCTTTTCTTCTAGGCTTACTTTGAGTTGAATGTTTTATTCAAGAAGATTATTGTCTTCTAGAGAATCCACAAAGGTACCCTTTTCTTTTTCACATTCTTTTGCGAGAGCCCATACTTTTGCACCAAAATTCAACAAAGCTTTTGTATGTATACTTCCCATTGTGACGGATCTCCTTCAAGCGATCAAGCTTCTGCAGAAGGAACTTGCTCTAATACCAATTTTTGGGAAAAATACTGAGAGGGGGGTAGATCAGTATTTACTGCATATTCAAAACTTTCACTTTTTCTTGCTTCTAAAACGCATATGCTACTTTCCTGAACCAGACTTGCGTATATACGCGGATACCCTTTATGAAACTCGCGTATACACATATATCTATTTATGTCAATAATTCTTCACTGAAATCATTCCTTCATTTATTCATTGGATATTCAATAAGCAGTAAACATGTGCAGTAAGAACAGAATAAATCATCACACAAAGCATCACACATGAACACCAGGATTTTTAGGTGGAAATCCAAGTCGGGAGAAAACCACCGCTGCAGTTGCACAGCCTTCAATATTTTATTATAGAGAAAACATCTTACAACATATGTGCTGGCGCAGACTTGACCAGCACGCAGGCACCCACATGTGCTCGTTTACCAGCCTCTCCTGGAAGGGAGCTCCAACCCCCTGACTCGTTTACCAGCCTCTCCTGGAAGGGAGCTACGAATGATAATTCTCGTTTACCACGACCTTTTCTGGAAGGGAGCTACGACCCCACATTGAAAGGCTACAACCCATAGCACCACCTTGGACGTTTCATCAATTTTCCTGCCCCGGATCAACCACTTCAATAGAACACAGCACGAGGCCACATTTCATCATATTTTCATACTGGACCCTTTCCATACTTTTAAGCACAACCATACATCATCAACAGATACATATCAACACCGATCAGATAGCATAAACACAGCAGAACAGCTCAGATATTTCATACCCCTTGCTTCAGCAAACCCTAGTTTGCATACGCTCTTTTACTTCACTGATTTCGCGTATATACGCGCTTCCGTCCACACAAACCGGCGTATACCTCAGTGTATATTTTATTGCACATACGCGCTTTCTCTTCGCTGAAGCTGCGTATATACGCGCTTCCTCCGCGGCGAAGTAGCGTATAGATCTTCAATCATTACAGAGCAGCATACTTCATCAGATCAGATATTCGGTTCAGATCTACCCTTTTGCTTCAGACAAGATGTTCGCCTGGATGCTCGCCTCATCACAAATCTAAGCCTTCCATAATCAGATCTAGCAAATGCAAGAGCAATTCAGATCTATATCCCCTTCTTCATCATTGGTGCATCATACATTCAGATTTATCATTCAAGTGTAACCCTTTCCATTCAGATATACTTCAGAGAGAAGTATTCATTCAAGCTCAGACATCTTGCACCCATACTCATGTTTTGCACAATGAATTTCTTCTCCTTATATAGGATTATCTTTTCTCAATACCATGAGCCCCTTTTTCAATACCATGGGCCAAAACAATACCATGAGCCCAAAACTACCTGGACGGGGTCAATTAGGCGGATCATTACCCAATACAATGAGTCAATACCATGGTGGTTACCCTTGGTTTTGCACTTTTTGAGCGCTTTAGCCCATACGCGACTTGGCACGTTCTTTTCCGCGTGCATACGCGACTTCCCCTAGGCCAATCCGCGTATACAAGGAGACATACTCTTTTCATCATATTTTGAGCACATTCTGAATTCCTTTCTTCATTTCCTTCTGTACACACTATAGAAACATCATATTTTCTTCATCAGGAACATATTCTCTCAAGCACAGCTTCATCAAGTAAGTTGTCATCATCTTCAACACTCAGCATCATATTGTCAACAAACATCAGATTTACATCATTTACCAAGTCCATCAAGTCAAGAATAACTTCATCAGGTGGATTGCCATTAAGGACAACACATGTCAGCAGTCACATGTCTTCATCTCCATTCAGTGGGTTGCCATCAAGGACAACATTCTGCATCATATTTCCAACATCTTCTCGGGGTGAATGTTCTACGATAATGGGGGAAGTTTCCAGATTCATTCCCTTTTCCAACATGGAAGGTGTAACATTTTGTTTAATAGGGGAATCAAAAGAAATAATAGGTCGTTCAAACTGATGTGCAACCTCATGGTTTAGATTAGGGTTTAAAATATGGTTTGGGGTAGGGTTTGGTTAAGGCTTGGACTATGATTTGGATTTTCATTGGGGTTAGGCTTTGAACTAGGGTTGGGTCTCGGTTTTAAATTAGGACTAGGTTTAGGTCTAGGGTGTGAATTAGGGTATGGGATAGGTTTAGGGTATGGATTAGGGTTAGGGTAAGGTTGCACATACGGCTGGGACCATGGAGGAGGATAACTTAATGGTGTATTGGAAAGAAATTGTGGTTGTTGTGGGTGCTCATATGATTGAATTTTCTTGGGATATTTCCGTAGAGAGAAGGATACAAATGATTCTTGAGGCCATGGAGATATCTGGGTCAAGGATGAGGGCCAAGTCGAGGGCCACTGCAGCCATGGAGTAGGATATTCAATTAGAGGAGGATTAGAAGTCTTCCATGAAACTGTAGGATTATAAACATGCTGAGGAACCTTATCAGGAGAATAATAATTATTCCAAGCATCAAATGGTGTTGGGTTTTGGTTTATACATGGCGGTTGATTTGATTCCTTACTTGATTCCTTGAGTACCTTTCGTAATCATGGCAGTGATGGGAAATGTTTGGTTGCATGACCATCTTCGCAAATTTCACAAACTTTTAGATCGCTAAGTGGACACTTTCCAATGCAGTGTTTGTTTTGACAATTGGCGCAAAGGATAAGCAGTGGTTATTCATCCTTCTCTTGCTCCTTCAAATCATCCAATTTCAAAATAAAATATTTAATAATATTGAATTTATGTTCAAGCAAGGTGTTAAATTCTGCACTTGTGAATTCTTCATCGGATGACTTGTCTGTCTTTGTAGGAACATAAAAATTCCTCATTAAATGATTCCTCAAAATACCATTTTCTTGTCTTCAACAAGCCAATTGGTACATTATGTCATTACATGGATTAGTACACAAGGGTTCTTATAGTACCCCAAAAATGAGATAACGTTGTTATCTCAAGATGGATTTAAAAGCTATTGGCTGAAATAAAGCTCACTACACTTGCATGAAAGGAAAATGTCGAATCAAAGTACTGGTTAATATATTAATTGTAAAGAAATTTGGAAATTAAATGTCTAAATAGTGATTCTACTTCTACAGATAAAGGAAAGGAAATAGAAGTTCAAAGATAAGCAAGATGGCCAGACTTTGGAGCAACCCCACAAAAGTGGATGTGTGGCTCTTCACTCATGTCTTACCATACACTCTCCACCCTCTGACGTCCTGCAATATCCTTGAAACTCTTTGAGAAAATTTTTACTTGAGCCAAAATACAACTCCCTGGCAACGACGCCAAAATTTTGGGCGTTTTAATTGGCGGATTAAACCTCTCAATATTAATTATCAATCCAAGAGTCGTAAATGTGAGTTGTACTGCGTCTTGGCTCATCTTAATGGTCAGAGTAAATTTATTCCTTTGTAATGATAAATTAGGTACTGGAATGAAACACGCATTTGCTGGCAAATAAAAAATCTTGAGAAGAGAACCCGCTTAACTAATTCTATCAAGAAAAATCCATACTGCAATTAAACTATAAGGAAATACAAAGAAATTGTCAATCATATAACATTCTCGCATTGTAGCTAGATAACTTCGGAATTCTACTTTTAAAAACTCCTATAATAGCTTGAAAACCCTAATCTATTTGTTCCTCTCATTAAATTGAAACTAACATTTGAAACTAAGCTTGAGATAACCAAAAGACACACATTATTCTAATGATAAATTCACACCTAGAACTACTCTTCATAACAAATTCAAGATTCAAATTAACAAAGGATAGTTCTAACTATTTCTAGACGAAAACCACTTAGCTTGATGTAAAATAACACTTAAAAGATTCTATTAAAAATTGCATTGCAAATAACCTATAAGAAACCTTCAATTTAAAAATTTTAATAAAAACAAGCTTACTCTTCAAAATAATGTAATTCAACAATGAAAACTAAATCAAAACCATGTAACTCAATAATGAAAACTAAATAACTGCTACTTGCACAATAAAATCCACACTCAGACGCTATTATAAAGAAATGATTATACTATGAAAAATAAGAGAAATTCTAATTAAAAGAAATCTAATTACTAAGCAAAGTCCCGTGATGCATAAACAAATCAAATGCACATTTAAATACTACAAATGTTCAAAGAAATTAGGTAATGCAAACCTTGATTTAATATTTTAAATGTCCAATGTTGACATATTCAAATTCAAAGCATCTAAATCTATTCCAATTCCGATCAAACTCAGAAATCATTGTGTTCTTATGCTCCCATTACATTCGATTTTAATAAGAGGAATAGAGTATAACTCTATATTGCAACTCAAGCACGGATTATGCAATGGATAAGAGTTTACAATAAATTATTTAGTCCATTGATTTGCGCAATACGAAGATGACTAAAATTCTTTGAAATTGAACCACACATTCACACAGAAATAGGAAATGTTAAAATCGCACACATCTAATTAGCCTATGTTATTGATCAAGCTTAGCTCTAGAGGTGGTGGGCCCTCCCACACCTATAAGATGACTTACTGCAACCGAGGAAATATTTAAAACATCAAAGGCTGGAATTCACAGTTAACCATGGCACAAATGCTTCGGTTCACAACAACAACTTGAAGGTGATCATGTATTTAAAACATCATTTGGAAATCGATTTATAAAAATCATAGGCCAAATGATTTTGGTTTTTACACACAACAATTTCCTATCTCCATTACACTCTGCAAATTTGTTGCTGGTTCTACATCTCTGAAATCAATTAATTTTCCTTACTGTGTAGCACTCTTCTTTATAAGTGGTGTGTCTCTAATTAAATGGATCAATGGTTACGTAGAATAAAAATTTAGGTGAGTTGATTAATAAGAATTAAAAAAATAAAAACAATGAGATTTGACTCCCAATTTCGGTTTGAGCTGGTGCGATCCGACTTCTGGAAGAACTTGATCCTCATGCACTGCTAGTAGAGGCATCATACATCTGGCAAACTTCATATGGGTGAGAAATATTTTTGTTGCAATAAGCAGACAAGCTATGAATTCATTGTCACCACACATTCTAGCAGATGAGGCCAGCTAGGGCACCTACAAACCTGACATTCATGTGTGTTTTTAGATCCATATGTTTGTGTGACAATAGATACACAGTTGCATGCGTTGACTGCAAATTAAAATTCACTACTTCACAAGAATTAATATGGCCAATCGTAAATAGAGATTCGAAGTGACATAGTCGTGAATGACAGTCTTGATTGAGGGTAATCTTGTGCAATATTGGGTTAATTCCTTCAAGATGGAGTTGTTGTGAATAACCTTTGCTTCGCCATTACCCAACACCCACATGCATGAGGGCTTCCCAGATATCATCTTTATTATAATTTGAAATCCTTACTTGGAATCAGTATCTGCATTAAATAATTTCTCAACAATAACATCTTCAAACACTTTAAAAGTAGGCAATATATCAAACCTTTACGAGGCATCAATGACTTGGAAATCAGAGATTTCATCAAAATCTTATGGGTCAGGCCTTTCTTCAAACACTTGGCATCATCTTCATCACAATATTTAAACTTTAGTTCTCCCCCAGAGCAACCACCATGCCAAACCTGAGCATATGGGTTCACTCCATCCGTTGTTGGGTTAGACTTAAAATTGCAGATGGTACACTGTCTCCTTGGCTGACTGGAATGCTGATTACTTCCTTCATATTATTTTTTTGCTGCTTAGTGATCTCCTCCTGATTAGAGCCTTGGGTGGCCGAAGAGGTCACAATGGTGAGCGTTGAGGCATAGCACCGGGCATAAGTTCCGTCTTGTCAATACCCTTCATCCGGAAACCTTTACTGTACCCGGTAATATAGTTCGTTTAAATCAATCCCCGAACCTTGAATTCATGAAGCTGCTTGGATGCATTTTATTTAATGATCTTCTTTAAGTTCTTCATATCAGGTCCTCTGCCTCACCTATGGTATAAAACTAGAGGCATAATATTTTGGATGACTTCTTTTAAAAGATACATTCAACAACCTCATCAATGAAGCATAAACATGATATTGCGTGGTTGTTGGTTCTTCACAATCTCATATTCAAGCATGACAACAAGAAAGACAATTATCATTTTCATTACCCATATTATCATTTCAACCTCATGACCAGTTGTGAATGGAAGATAACAACAGTGTGTATATCAATTACGAGCCTAATTCCTTGCATTGAATACTAAAGTGGCTGCTTTGTCCATAGAAAAATGATTTGAATTAATCTCTTCTTGTTGCTGTTGATGTCAATATGTCCCAGTTTAATGAAATTACTACAGTGAGAATTGTTATAGTAGAAACCTTAGACATGAAAGTTAGCACCATAGGCAATGATTGATTATTTTGTGGTTAAAACTGTCAACCTTTCTTGCCTTGCAATCAATAGTCCATCGTTCAAAGTATCCCTCCACAAAGTCATCGTAACCACCATGAAGAGATAATTTATCCTAAGCCACAAATTATTTTATCCAAGGGAAAGTAAAGAGGTTTGATAAGGACTGATTTACAGACTCCTTTCCATAGAAGCTACATTACTGATCTAATGTGAGATTCCCAGCAACAACGTTTGTGCTCAAGCATGCAATGTTTACTGTTGTCACCCATATTTCAATGAATTCACTTGAAATTTTTCCTTCATCCGGCATTGACATAAGTTCCCTAATTCCTCCAGAATGACTATGACCAATAACAAATATATGCTCAACCTTGAAAGAGAGAAAAAAAAATTCTAATGCAACACTCATTCCTGAAATTTCATTCTCCTTTTGTTTGGGAACCAAGTTGGCAACACTGCGAACCACAAATGCTACCCAAAATGTGAATGCGTGATGTGCTCTGTATTAATGTGCTAAACACTTACAAGAATTGTTGCTGCTTGAATTACAGGAATCCATGCCTAATATTTTCAAATGGATCTGAATCAATATTCATAGGTGGCTCTGTGTTTCTGTTCACCGGGTCTTTAGCCAGTTCCTGGAGTTTCTTCACAGCAAATTTCCTTAAACCAGGAGTTGGCCTTTTTTGTAATACACCTGGAAAGCTGATTGAAGTTGTTGGTAATTGATTGCATTTTAGGAAGGCCGGTTAATTATCTTTTATTTGTGTGCATGAACCTACACTCACATGTATTTCAAGAAGCATTGTAGCATTGCTGGTGCTAGACTTATTCACGTGCCACCAAGAAGACATTTATTAATGAAACTATTACACAAAACACCCTTCAATTTAATTAATAACAAGAATTTATAATTCAATTCTGAATGCCTCTAATCATCAACTTAATAAGATAAAAAAGGCATAAAACGCTAGGTAAAATCACAAAATTATCTGATAATCTTAAAAAACATGGACAAAAATGCAGCTCAACATTATTTATGAAATAAAGGAAAATAGCAAAAAAGGAAAGTGAAAGGTTAGAGAAGGAAATTGAAATAAAATGAAAAAATAATAGGTCTCAATGATAAAAAGTATTCTGAGGATCAATTCATGTCTTTGGTGAGTGTTATATTTCTTGTCATTTTTATCTTGGATCTATCTTTTATTCTCTTGACGATTTACAGATAAGTATGAGATGTCTATGTTCATATATGTTATTATGACCTGTAAATTACACGTTCATGGTGTGTTTAATGAAATTTCTATCATGGTTAGGCCTTGTTAGGTCAAGTTCTTATCTAAGTTTTGTATCGATGGCTTTGTCCTAGCGTCATTCATTATTCTAGAATTCTACAAAGTTTCATTAAGTTTGTAAGAACCCCGAGTTAAAAAATTAATGTAATAAAGTTAATAAAGGAAAAATAAGACCAGGGTCATAAGACACATATTCCAAGATGAATGTTGGGAAAAACATCCTAGTGTGGGTGTTCATTTGGTTTATTATGGCTAAGGGAAATTGGAAAAGGATTTGGAAAGGAAAAATACATTAATTGGAATTTTTTTATGAAAATAAAGGAAATTGGAAGAAAAGGAGGGGGAAACATCATAGGTTTCATGTGAGGATGAAAATAAATGAAAATAATGGAGAATTGGAGAAATTAGAGGCCTCATTGATAAAAAGGCTTATGAGTACCAGTTCATAGCTTTTTGTTAGTAGTAGATTTAGTCAGTTAAGTTTTAATCTATCTCTCTATATTCTCTCTACTCTCACATACTCTTGCACACTTAGAGTTTTCTTGGAGCACAAGGAAATAAAAGAAAGAAAAAGGGAAGCAAAGATCAAGCAAGGAAGAGGAGGATCAAGAAATTATAATGGGATTTCTTGCAGGTATCAATTTGCATGTGTGATTTCCTTACTAGTTTTGGCATGCATGATACATCCATGTGAGTAGTTGGTTCTCTTATTATCATTGGCATGGGTTTTCCTAGGTGTGACAGTGGTTTTCAACCTTTCCTTTCCATTTCCAGATAACCATGGTGTGATGGGGTTCTCCTTTACTTGGTTGATATGGATTGTACTATGGTTTTCGAAACTGAGTGGGGTGGTCTCAGGAGAAGAACACAAGCCCTAGGAATGCCTGGATCAGTGAAGGTGGGATTGTGGTAAAGCCAAATTGTGTGTGCCTTGGTGGGCCTAGGAATCCTCAATGCATGAATGGAAGGATACATGGTAAATCCTAGAGGGTTGTTCCATTAATTAGGATTAGGAATCCTCGACATATGAATGGTGTGATATACAGTAAAGCCTAGAGGGTGGAGTCTATATTAGGCCTTGAAATATTCGACTGGTGAATGATGGAATACACAGTAAAGCCTAGAGACTAGAGATAGAATAATTACTCATGGTTTAGGTGGAGAGATTCAGAGGCATCCATGCTTGTTTATGGCCTAGTGATCCCTTGGTGGGATTGTGGTAAAACCTGTATTATATGTTCCTCATTTGGGCCTAGGAATCCCTTGGTGGGATTGCGATAAATCCTGAGGAAGCCTTGATTGGTTTTTTTGTGAGTCCCACATTCACGATAGGAATATGGAATGAGGGTGATTGGATGAAAGAAATATTTGGTTCAACCCAATATATGGTCGGGTGGTACGTGGAGGTACCTGACCTAGTGGCATTTTCCATATGTTAATAATAGCTCTTGTTCTCGTGTATTTTATGCGCACATGTATTTGTTATTATGTGATCTTGATGTTAGCCTCATACTCACGTAAACACTCAATAAGTCCAAGTATTCACAAAATAATAAATTATGAAACTTGGAAAATATAATTCCTACTTGTCTTTGGTGTGCTCATCAATTTTAGAATGAGTCTGTTCCTAATAATTGGGATTTTGTTGAGTTCTAGTTGGTTAAGATATTCTCTCCAACTATTTAGCCTCCTATATTAGTGTGTGGTTGAGATATTCACTCAACCAAGAGATTGTATGTCCAAGATAAAATAACTATCTTGAGACATAGGCGCTTGATGTATTTATATTGTATCATCATTATTGGTGAATATACAATCAGGCTTAAAGCATTTTCCACCATGTATCTTTACTCTTGATATTATTATTTATTTTTTATTAATTACTTTAATTTGTATCAGAGCCATGGGAGTAAAGAGTTTGTGAACTTTGTGAGAATTTTCATGTGCGGAAGATGACATGCATGTAGAACATGTACATGCAACCAACAATATTCCTTATGTGAATGATGTAGCATGGAATTGTGGGTGGATAGACCTATGAATTCATGAAAGAGTTGTTGTGTGTAATTTCCTTCCTAAGAAGAGCATATTTATGTGTGGAAATGTGGATCTGTACTCATGAAAAAATGTTGGGGAGGAGTCATTGCTCTCTAAAAGGAGAGTTTGTAGCATGTGAGAGAGCCACTGTGAAGGAGCCATGATCACTGTAGATATTTTTAGCATGGAGAAATGATTTGAAATCTACAGTTGTAATTTGAACATTTTCTTCTGGATCCATGATCATAGGAGGTTCATACAACTTCAAATTTTTGACATTTACAACTAAGTATATGTGCATGTATGAAGGAAAATTTAACCTGAATGCATTGTGCCCAATATTTTCAACAATTTCAGAAGGACCATACTTGATAGGCCTCAAAATTTTAACTTCACCTTTCATCCTTTCTTTGTTGATGTAACTCCATACTCGATCACCAACCTGAAAGTGATGATCGACCCAATGCCATATCATGTCGCAATTTGTACTTGGATTAAATTTTCTCCAATTGATCCCACACCGCTTCATGAATATTTTGTATTCATTGAATGAACTTGATTACTTCGTCGACATCTCCATGTCCATCCTCTCGAGCTTCTTCAAGAAACAAGAATTCCATTGGTTATTTTGGCAGGTACAAAAAACATGTCTCAAAAGGAGTTCTACTAGTAGAAGAATGTAAGGCTCTATTGCAAGCATGATGGACATATTGTAAAGATTCATCCCACAACTTAGGATTCTTGCTGAAATAGCCTCTTAGAAGGTGTACGAATGTTCTGTTTACCACCTTTTTTTTACCGTCAGTTTGTGGATGAAAATTTGTGCTCTTTTTTATCCTACTGTCCAAGAGACCCCATAAAGTGGACCAAAACTCTCCCATGAAACAAAAGCCTCGATCTAAAATTATCGAACTAGGTAACCCAAAATGAACCCATACATTTGAAAAGGACAACTCTTTAATCTGTTCAGTAGTTACTTGCTTTCTACATGGAACAAGAATACACATTTTGCTAAATCGATCAACCACAACATACAAATAATCATGCCCTTTTCTATATATAGGTATTCCACCTACAAAATCTATAGATATACTGTCCCATGCCTGAAAAGGAACTGGAAGTGGCATATACAAACCTAAGTTTCTATTGGTTTGTTTTCTTGTTGAACACATGACACAACCTTTAATGTACTTAGAAACTGTTTCATTCATTCGAGGCCAAAACCTTTGCAACTGTGCCATTGTATTACCTACACCAAAATGCCCTGAAACACGAGAATAATGTGCTTCCCTAATCACATGTGTTATTTCTCTATGCGGTATACACAACTTGCCAAGATGGTATAATAACCTATCATGAACATAATAATTCATTTCTTCCAACTGAGCACCATGAGTTAGTGATTCATAAAGATATTTGAAATCAATATATTCAGCATATTGTGTAATGTAGATGTCAAGTGCTAAATAAGTATGTTTTAGAATAACTAAAGCATTCAAATATGGTCTTGACAACATATCGGCTACTTTTTTTATGATACCTTTCTTATATTTGATTACTAAGTGGAACTCCTGCAAAAAACCCATCCATATATAATGTCGAGATTGCTGCAAATTAGTTTGATATTGAAGGTATTGAAGTGGTCGATGATCTATATGAATCATTATTTCTTTTCCCATTAAGTAATCCTTCCATTTCTTAACACTTTCTACTAATGCATATAATTATTTATCATAAGTTGGATAAATTGCAATTGCTTTAGAAAATGTTTCTGAATGAAAACAAATAGGATTTATTTTTTGTAAAAACATGGCACCCATTGCATACCCACTAGCATTAGTTTCTATTTGAAATGGTTCTAGAAGGTCCGATATAGCTAAGATTGTAGTTGAAACAATTTTCTTCTTTAAAGTGTCAAATTCTTGTTGTTATTTTCCTCCGCACTTGAAAGAAACTTTAGAGCTTGTTAAAGCATGAAGTGGTGATGCAATAAAAGAGAAATGAGAAATGAATTTCCTCCAATACTAAACTACACCCAAAAAAATTCTAACTTCCATCACAATCTGTGGACTTGGCCCCTTAACAATCACATCAATTTTAGATGGATCTATTTTAAGATTACCACCTCCAACTATGTAACCAAGATAAACTAAGGAAGTTTTTCCAAATTCACACTTAGAAAGTTTGAGATACAATTTCTCTCTTTGCATCACATCAAAAACCTGTTTCACATGCTTAAGATGTTCCTCCAAACTTGAACTAAATATAATAATATCATCCAGATAGATTATGAAAAACTTATCAAGAAAAGGACGAAACACATCATTCATCACTCTCATAAAAGTTGTTGGAGCATTGCACCAACCAAACATCATAACCAACCATTCATAAAGCCTCTCTCTAGTATGAAATTCATTTTTCCAAACATCATTCTCTGCATTATGAATATGATGATAACCACTTCTTAAATCCAACTTTGTAAAGTAAACAACATTCTTTAACTGATCAAGAAAATAATCTATTCTTGGAAGAGGATACCTGTTCTTTATGGTGATTTTATTTAAAGCTCTAAAATCAACACAAATTCTCCATGTTTCGTCTTTCTTAGGTATTAAATGATCGGTGATCCACATGGACAAGAACTAGGTCGACTAAAGACTTTACCAATCAATTCCTGAATTTGTTTCTTAATTTATTCATTTTCTATGACCGACATACGATACATGCCAATTTTTAGGAGAGGAGGATCATACTGAAGTTGAATCTCATGTTGTATTTCTCATTTAGGAGGTAACACTTTTGGTTCTTTAAATAATTCCTTGTAAGAATCAACTATTTCGACCAACTTGTCCATAAACTGAGAATCATATCCTTTAAAAGCATAAATTTTATCTTTATGTTGTTCCTTAACAAAGATGAGAACATACTTTCTACGTGAAATTATGAGTCCCTTCATCTAACTAACATTGATTAAATCCAAGCTTGTCTTAAGTCTATGTGTCATGAAAACATATTTAATTCCATCCTTAACAGGATGATATTCATTCTCATTTCTATAAAATATGGCATCTCGATCATAAAGATAAGGACTACCAAACACAACTCCACATATATCCAAAGGAATCACATCTAAATAAAATTCATCAACAAGATTAGTTGTGATTGAAAACCTTTATTGACACTATTTTGTGACATGAATCTGAGTATTTTACTTTAACCATCCTAAAGGGTAAGGTTTTGGATGATCTTTGGTTTCCAATTCCAATTTCCTTAATAATTTATCCTAATTTCGTAGATATTAAGTTTTATTGTGATCCATTGTCAAATAATGTGTCAATTTTAGTGTGCTTGGATATTATCCTTATGTGAAACAATCCAATCATCTTCTTATCTTCAACAAAATTATTATATTTTGAAGAAGATGTAGAACAAGTAGAACTAGAACTAGCTTCTGAAAGATTACCTGCTAGATGCATAGTGGTTATCTTCTGTTAATCATCGGAGTCATATACTAAGTCCTGTTGGATTGCAATATTAGCTTTCTTCTTGCCCTTCTTCTTAAGGAACTTATTTGGCTTAAGTTCTGGATGAAGCTTCCAACACTTGGATTCATCATGTCCAACCCTCTGAGAATGAGTAAACATAGGTCTTTCTCCTTCCTTCTTGATTGTTGCTGCTTTCTTTCCCTTTGATTTTTTTTTTCATTTGTTGTCTTTGAAGTCTTTGTTTTATGATTTATTGAATGGTTTCTTCAAAAACTAAAAAGGTATTTCACCTGATTCAACATAAATTATTGCACACACACTTCAGTAAAGTCATTTGGATTAAACATAAGAAATTTATGTTGAAAATAAGAATAAAAACTTCCAATATACTTTAAAAAAGTTTCTCGTGTGTTTAATGGAATGACTTCTTCCTGAATTTTTGCGTAAACTCTTGCACACTCTGTCCTTTACCTTGCCTTAAAAATTTCCAATCCATTACATCTTGTTGCATATATCCTAAAGGATAGAATTTCTTTCGAAGATATTTAATAAACTTAGACCATGAGGAGATGATTTTACCTTTATGCTTTAAATCTGATTGAGTTTTACTTTCCCACCAAATCAAAGATGTTCCCCCCATTTTAACTGTAGATAACTGAATTCTTACAGAATCATCATCAATATTATGAATTCTACAATATACTTCAACTTGTTTAATTCAACTATCTAACTTTTCAGGATTCATTTCACCATTATATATGGGAAATTCAAACTTAACATCAAGCTTCAGAAAATTAGATTTCTTATGTTTATTCTTTGATTCTGAATTTGAACTTGAATCATCAGAAGATGAAGAATAAGAAGATGAAGATGCAAAACACGGAGGTTCATTACCATCAATTTTATTCTTTTCTTTTTTCTCTTTCGTGCCTTTAGAAGATGAATATGGAGAAGGAGGATATTTGTTAACATCAATTTTATCCTTTCCCTTTTTCTCCTTCTTGCCTTTAGAATATGAAGTTGCATCTCTAGTCTTATTCTCTTCATAGAGTTCTGCAATCATGATTTTCATATTGAGGAAAATATTTTAAAATTGTTCATCAGTCTTGGGCTCGAGAGTTTCTTCTTCATTTTCACCTGCCATCTTTTGAGAGATTTTCCTCTTTCCAAATTCTAGATTTGTCTCCTTGAGTTTCCCTTCTCCACATCGTGACCTAGATCTAGTCAACATTCATTGGAAAACATCCTGATATAACATGATCAAGCTTGCTTTGATACTAAAAATATGATATGAAATCTACAAGATTGATTATTTTCATAATTGATTAAGGAAGTGTTTATGTGATTGAATGAATGAAACTGAGTTATTATTATGCCTTAAACATAAACTTGAGAAAAAAAATCAAGCATAAAAAATAGTAAAAATACTAGAAACAAACACAACAAACATTAAGGAGTTCCTCCCTCCTAGACTACGTCTCCAAGTCTGATTCCAAGTGGGCTTCCGTTATATTTGGAATTCTCCAAAGAGGTTCTTTACATGGACATTCACCAACTAATTTGTGCACTTAGGAAATGTTGGTTACTATAAAAAATAAACCTTCTATTTCATATTTCCAATGCCTATCTCCATTCTCAAAAAGGCCCAAGGATGGCCAAGATACGCCCAAAAGAGCATTCGTAGTCATACATAAATCTCTATCCAAAGTTTCGTAGTTCACACACTGATTGCACTGGTGCAATGGATAATTCTTTTATAATTATATTACATGTTATTTTGTCACCATGACATTTGACTATCCATATAGGTCTATCACTACCTATATTGTGCTCCCTTAGAAGTAAAAAACCTTAATATTCCTAAACCAAGTCTTCGAATTGGAGAAAAGCTCATTAAAACCCTTAAAAGTCTACCTCCGCACTCTTTCTAGCATTTTAGTGAGGGTTCATGGATAATTTGTCTATAGCCTACGACAACTCTCGCACGTTCTGCTACTAAAACCTGCGGACCCCCGTAAAAATTCAAATAAAGGAAAAAGTAAATTCTAGAAGCCTAGCTGGTCAAATATTATCCCAAGTGGAAGCTTCTAGAGGTGTGATCAGTTCGAGCTTTATCCCTCCACTCATGGAGCTTATCGCTTGGTCCATGGAGCTCAAATCCCTTCATGAGAGGAATCCATCCCCATCTTCATGGAATTGAAACTACCTCCATTCCCCTATAAATTGAGCTCATGTTTCAGTCTCAAGGGTACCTGGTATATGGTAATTGTTGAATAAATTCCCAAGAGATAATACCCTCTACACTAGTTATTGTTGGCATGAGAAAGATCACACCCTTATGTCCATAATTCCATGCTAGTATTCAGATAGGAAGGCTTGTCAAACTGAAGGAGGAATGATTATTCAAGACCTCGGGAGTAACTTGTATGACATCAAGGCATGAGGTTGTAAAGTTACTCTTTTCATTGAAGACAATACATATGATCTCTCTTTCTCATTGAGTTGTTCTTGTGCTTATTTAATAACATCAATACTTAGACTCGTTGGTCACTAAGTTGGATTATCTTTTCTTGATTATTATATGTTGCAGGTGCTTTTGATTCTTTTTTCTCTCTTTGATTGTAGGTTCTACTTACTTGAGAAGCCTCCTTGGAGCGAATCGATAAAATAATGCATCAAACGTTGGATATCAAGGTAGGGGCATCTCCTCTTTATTTGTTTATAATAATTATGAATTGCAATTAATCTAGATAAAAGGGTTTCGAAATGGATGTTTGTATCTAGCTATTTGTAGAATACTAGGGAGATCGCTCTTGTCTGCAAGAGAGATTAATCCGTATAACAAAATGACGACTCCACTCGGGAATAGAACTTAGTTTTCATTTTTTATTTTCAGTTTGAATTTTGAGAGTTTTTTTTATTTTGATTTGTCTAAGAATAGGTTGGGTAGATACCTTTTAAGAATCCCTAAAAAGAAAAAATGAATATTTATTTTTTCCTGTACTTTTCCTTGCCTCTGCAGTTTTCATCTGAAAATAGTGCGATAGCATATGTAGTTTTTAGTTCAAAATAGTGCAGTGCCGCATTTTTTTCCATTAGAACCTGTGGACCTTTGGAAATTTTTGGAAAAAATTAAGAATTCTCTTTTTAGGAGCGAGATTACCTGATTCTTTTTGTTTTCCCCAGTCTATCTTAGCTATCAGATCTTGTGTGTGAATCTTGTTTCACTTTTGCGTTTGTGCAATTAATCATCCTATTTTCATATTATAAGTGAGTGTTTGCCCTAATTTCTTGCTACTCCATATCAGATACGTTCATTTACCTCAGCGTAATGGTATGATAATATTCTCTTTCTGAGCCATTAAGATCATTGCAAAACTTACTTTTATGAAAATTGATTCCCTTTTCATTTGCAAATTTGGAAGAGGTTTTAGCTTACTAAAGCCTTATTTTCACACCAAAGCATTTTTGGATGTTTTCATTTATGCTGAGATAAGTAGAAAATCTTCTTAGTTCGATCACAAACTAAGAGAAAACTTCCTTCGAACTTCTAGATAGACTTCAAAATTAGATTTTTCTTTGATTTTGAAATTTATGTTTTTAAAGTTTTTTAGATATTGTTTTCTTTTGGAAATAGTTTGTTTATTAATTTTGTAGTTTCTGATCTGATTGATGAAGGTATTTTATTTGAAAAGAGTAATAGATCATTTTTGCAAATTGAGTTCTCTAAGAAATCGTTTTCTTTTCAAAGATTTTGTTTATGAATGAAAGAATTGGTGCTTTGAAAATTGTTAAATCTCTCAATCTTTCCCTTAAAATAAGATTCATTGAAAAGAAAAGAGTTGCACTTCTCATTTAGATGCATTTAGCGTATTTTTGAGTCGGGTCACAAACATTATTGAAGTTTCACTTCCATAAAATTTTTCTTAAGCAACAGCCAAATTAAAAACAACTCTTTAATAAAATCAATCTAGATATTTTAAATTTTTTAGGGCACTTTCCACCAACATAGCTTAGGCTAGTGTCTTGGCATAGGTTGTAATTAACATTACAAGATAGTTCAAACAAGAAAGTAGCAATCTTGTAGTAGGAAAATACAATTGTAGCTTTTTTTCTCTGGGAAGCTATTCTTAAAAGAGTCAAGCACGAGATCATGTCAGAACCAGTGAGGTAATCATACCTATCTCATTAGGAAATATAGGATATGTGCATGTACTAAAAATGTTAAACCTTAGATAAACCATTGTCGAGGAGCCTGAGGTAACTTGTTGGTAAACCTTGGATTATATCAAGGAGCCTTCAAGGGGATTGAGCTTGTTACTCTGCCCTTGCATGTATATCAGTTCATAGATTGTTCCCCCAAGTACATTTGTTGCTGTTGGTGACCTTAGTGACTATAAACTTTTGAATTTTTCCCAAGGTGACGGTGGAGGGAAGGTTCCACTGTACCTGGAGCAGACATCGACTAGACTCACTTGGATGTTCTGGAGAGTACTCTTCACTTTGAGATGGCATAAGTGGAGAGACTTTCACCGAACTGTTTCATTAAGTAGGTTTTCGGGGTAAATTTTCCAACCACCATTTCCACATTAGAATTCTATGACGTTGGATTTCATCACCAACTAGTGTTTTTAGTGTGGGAACATATTTTTTTTGTGTGGATTTCTCTCTTAGATTTTGTAGGCATGTGATCAATTTGATTGTTTCGTTAGAGACTTTAGGATATTTTGTTGAAATTTTCTTTGATTTTGTGTGTTAAACTTTTAATCGTGGCTGAATTACCAAGACAGTCTCGTAGAATGTAGGGGAAACCCCATGAGTACACACCAAGCCAGTTAGAAAAGCTTAAGTATGAGAAAGGACAACCATCAGGGACTGGATCAAATGAACAAGAGGAAACATCAGTAATTATACATCCCGATTACGAAGTAGATCAACCTCAAACAACAGAAATTTCTCAAAGAAAAGTTACAATTTCTGAACTAGTTGAAATTACTTCCACAACTAGTGAATTATCAGCTACTAAACCTAAAATTTCTGAACCAAAAACTGAACCTGCTACATTTGAGACTACTTCAGAGTTCATCACTCCAACCTCTAGTCGTCCTCAGAGATGAGAGTGAAGTTTCGCATCACTGAGAACCTTCCTCTTAGCCTCATTAGCATTGAAGAGATTACTGATACAGAAGATGATTTTTTTCTTCCTTCACATCAGGAATATTTAGAACTTAGGCCTAGTGAATTGATTCGCTATTATAGCCCTTTCAAATAGGATCCTTGGTATTCTCAATTAACATACTTTCTACACAATTCTTGTCTCAACTATTCGCCACCCCGTATTCCTTTTTACGCCATACCAAGAGGTAATTACAGACCTTCATTGAATATGTATGGTGAGTTATCCATGTTTTATGTATCACCATAAACATATTTGTATGGTGGTCCATCCATTCCTCCAGGGTACCAGTCGCTTTCTGGTACTTTCTCAGGAGAAACTCCCTCTCTCGAAAAACTAGTACAATCAGCTATTCCAAATGAATCTCATACCGAAAATTTGAGCACGGAACAAGTCTATATGATGTCTAGAAACATTCCTAACCATGACCCTCAAAGTAGTAATTTACCGCCTGGGGGGGCATCCTCAAGGTAGTAATTTATTGCCTGGGGGCCAACCCCAAGGACAATACACACCTCAAGGATAGTACATACCTCACAGACAATACACACCTCAAGGATAGTAAACACCTCAAGGACAATATCAACCTCAAGGGTAGTACACTATTCAGGATCCACAACCTCTTCAAGGATAGTACCCAATGCTAGGGCAACAGTATTTCCAAGGACAACAACCTCCTTTAGGGTCGCAGTTCTATTAGGAACAATAATTGTTTCAGGGAGGTCAATATTTTAGTGGAAATTATCCAACCAACTATCAAGCTTACATTCCAAATTATCAACATGGTTATGGTCCATCTTACGCATCACAACCTTCAATGGGAGCTCCATATCCTAGAGTTAACACGGTGTGTGATCCATCTTTGAATCAACAAAATTTGTAACCTAACGTGCGTTTATAATACCCCACAGTGAATTTCCATTTAACGTTTTCCTTTATAAACTTTTATTTGAGCCAATATATTAGTGAATCACAGCACTTTTATAACCATAATACGTCATAAATGACTGGCCCACAGTATATTTCAAACCATATATTTCATTAACGTAAACCTTCTCCTTTATAATAAAATGCGTTATATATATGGTCACTTCACTTTTCCTCATATAATAATGCCGAAGCATAATTGTTACCAATAACATTATCACTATTCCAGCCACACTTTATGAAACACAAATCAATTATATTAAACCTTGGGCTTAATACTCCTTCCTTCCTCCACATATATATATTGGCCACACTTTAACACTTCGTATTGGAAAATATTCATATGCGCTTGACAACATAACACACACACACACACACAGATATATATATATATATATATATATATATATATATATATATATATATATATATATATATATATATATATATATATATATACCCCATAATACAATCGTTATAGCGCATATATACCCCAAAATGCATTATAACATACCTTCCGCCCATTTATTAACTGTTATAACACACACAATACACCAAAATTCACATAATACTCGGCCCCACAACAATAAGTGTAGGTCCCACAACATGTTTTACAATTGACGGCTATAAATTTGTCACACTACAAGCCTCAATTGGACTATTATTCGACGATCATCGCGCGATTTAGATGCACGAGAGTTATTTCTCCAATTCCACGCGATGAACTGGGCCCCAGTGTTTAATCTACCACTTGCATCTGACGGTGCATGACTTATCGCGCCCCAAACCTCAATCCAACGGTCCTCGCACAATATCGCGCAAATTAGATGCACGATACATAATTCTCAATATTTACGTAATAAAAGTGGTTTTCGATTAACCACTTTTGCCACACATCAATCAAATAACTATATCGTGTTCGAAACGTGAAATCCACTTACCACTTTAAAAATTACGTGATACCACTGGTTTATTGGTTAAAAACCGCTTCTACTGTTCACAAGTCATGGTTCTGCTCCTTTCTGGCTCAAGGTTCCATCCAGCTCTTCAATGTTTTATAATCATTAAACTCCGCCTTCGACTGTACACTGAACCACTCTAATTCATAACCTTCAGTTATATCCGCTGCTCTTTCTCTTTAACCCTGCCTACTACAATGTTTCATTGAACAATTCGCTCTCACTCTTCATTGTGGCGCCACTATAATCCTCACGCTCCAACGCGCCTTGACATTCCGACATCTCTTCACAACTTTGCACAAGCCCTCACTGCACCATCACTGTCAAGCCATCTCTGCTCTATTTCTAGTGCTACCATCTTCTGATAGGCTTTAACGAGCCTTCCCCAATTGATCATATCTGGCAAACCAAGGGACCATTCAACCCTATTCAGCATGACCATTTCTCTGCATTCAGTTACTGTGCATGACGGTGCACAGGCAGTGCATGTCAGTGCAGGATGGTTTCTCTATTTCTCTGTATTCTCTAAATTCTCTGTATTCTGCAGCCTGGGCTGCTCCTTTTTGCTGCCCTGCTTCTTCAAATGGCCCTGTCTCTGCTGAGCTGCTTCTTCAAATGATCCTTTTCACAGCTGCTCGACCCTCTGCAGCTCTTCAGATCTCTCTAGCTCTATGCAAGTCTCTTCTACCTCTCTACATCTTTGTTGCCTCTTTTTCTATCTCTCTTTGCCTTTCTTCATGTCTAATGCTCTCCTTGTCAGTTTTCTTTTGCTATCTCTCTGCTTCTGTGTTGCTCTCTTTTTCATCAACGACAAAATTTCCAACAGTATCCTCGGTGGCCTACTCCCTAGTGGTGATGAAACATGTGCCACATTTTCACTATTGGGATAACTTGTGGCTTGTGAACATACCAACGGTTTCAACTTTACTGCCATGTATGAACTCCGGGTGACATTATTTCTTGGTGCATAGTTGTTGACTATTTTGATAGCACTATACCACACTATACCATAGAGTTTAACACATTGATCCCACAATAAATTTACCTCCAATATTTTAATACATTTACACCATAGTATAACATACCATACATTCATTTGCACCATTGTCTTTACATCATAGGTTATTTCCTTAGGTTGGTATGCGCCCACCATGGTTATAATATATAGTTTTCAACATATTTTTCCATAGATTTCATATGTGCGGCCACCTTTCCATTTAGTTTTTCACATATGTTTGAATAGTCTAATGTATGCCTTCTTATATGGTTTTGGAAACCATAATATTAAAATGCACCCTCATAGTATTAGGATAACACAAAATATACCATGTAGTTTTGAAAACCAATCACAACCCAAAATATCATCATGCACCTGCAACATTAGACCTTGCACCTGCACTTGTAAAATTTGATGGATGATTTCTCCTTCATCCACATACGAAATGAGAAACCAAAAGTATTGTGGGATTTAGAACTATGGGCTCTATTTCTTGGAGTTATTTTACAAAATATCTGAGACATTTAAACTTGGAGCAATTTGGACGATCCTCCTGGATCAAGAAACTTTTCTATGGAAGAGAGAAACATATTATATTATAGAGTGTGTATATTTTTCCATCATTTAAATTTTGGATTCACTTCTCAAGAATTTTAATTGTGCAAGGCATTTATAAGTGGCATAGAAAAATAGTGAAAATTATCTTGTTTTTCCTTTCAAGGATGCAAGAACGTTTAACACACCACAACAATTTTTTTGTGCCATGTTGTTCTGTATTCATAGGTGTTGTGTGGTGAATATCTCTGGAATTTGAGTTATATGCATTCAATGTTAAATAGAGACATAATATTCTCGGAATTATTCTCGAATGGGAATTCTTTTGAAATTTCAGATTTGACGATGCGAAAATTGTTAAATTTTGAGTTATCTTTGTTTCAGGACTACAATAGGAATGGAATTTGTAGTTTTATTACTCTTTATCTGATATCCTCATTTTTTTAGGATTCTGCATGTTTTATTTGGTCTGTATCTTCACTGTTTTGTGCTTTGTATAGTTAAAATCGAATAATTAACAAATATTTTATGCTTAAAATTGGGGTTAAATGACACTCGTTTCCATTTGGATATCATCGAGATTATAAAATTTGCAAGGGATGAAAATAAGAGGGCATAGCAAGGTTAATTCACCTTGCATAAATCTAAATTAGTGGCTTGCGTCAATTGTGCGAGAGTCATGTGCATATGAAACCTAATATCAATTAACAAATGTATAAAATTTCTAGTTGATCTCCATATCCGTAAACGAAGCTCTTAGTGCTTAACCATTCACATGGATCATGGTAAAGAGAAGTGACATAGGAACTCGATAGAGAGTTATGCTTTTGTTTGTGAAGCTCAAGACTAAGGAAGCCTCCAGTGTGGGAAATTAGCATAAGCACTAGCATGAGGGGTGTGGTATTAAAGAGTTTCATTGTAGGACCAACATTGAGCTAGCGTGGAGGAGCCAACACATGTTTTTTTTTAGAGCTCACATGTGAGCACCAATTCAATCCGGATGATCATAATCATTTTGAAACAACACCATGAAGAGAAATGTAATCTGCAATGTGAAATAGAATTTAAAGACATGCATTGGACCACCAGTGTATAGCCATCATTGAGGAGCACCGTGATGAGGAGATTTGCAAAATGTGGACCCAGTGTTGGAATATGTAATTCCTACTTGTATTATTTGTGACTTTATGTGTATGGATTATGTTCCTATTCCATAGGAGTTAGCTAAATCTATAGGTTCCTTATTTGGTATGTGGTTGAGATATTCTCTCAACCAACTTATTGTGCGTCTAGGATAGTTTCCCTTTATTGAGACTTTTATCACTCAGAAAAAATGAAGTATCATTTGACAAAGTCCTAGAGGTTCATGTGTCAAAGTTAGGGTTATAGGATTGATTTTTCATTACTTGGTCAAGGAAAATTTTTAATTTTTCTTATTTAGCCTATCCTAAGGTCTAAACCCACCCTCATTTAAATCCTCTCATGTCACATCAGTCATAATTTTCTGACATTTTTCATTTCCCAAGGTTATAGCACCAAAAGTGTCATTTTAGCGAAGAAACCACACTTTTGTAGCGAAATACACAGAGAAATTTCACTTTTCTTTGTGAAACTGCTAATACTTTTGTAGCGAAAATGCCCAAAAATATGCTAGGTACGCTACGAAAGTAAGGTTTCATGTATGCCATGTCAAATTAGCTGTTAGATGTCATAAAATGATTTTAAAAGGATAGGTTAGATGCCATTCGAGTTATTTAGGGTAAATATCAAGGTACATGGTCAGGGCTGAAGTCATCATCACCATTTTAAGCATGTACGAGTCATCATTATGTTATGAGTAATCATTGAATTTAAAAATCTTTACAAATTGAGTCATTTTTCATTCTCTATTCCTTCTTTGCATTTTATTGAGCTCTGGAGAGCTATTTCATTGAGCCCAAGTTGTGGTTGGTATTCTCAAAGGTTTGCAGATATCATTGATCAATCGAGGCAGAGAAGAAATTATCAAGCAAGGCAGAGAATACTTTAAAGAACCATGGTTGTAAAAAGGAAGAGAAATAAAGGTGGCCACTGTCTCAGATATGAGCCATCAAATATGAACCTGATAAATAAATACCCAACAGTTGTAGAAGTCTTTAGAAGGACATGATGTTTACAGTTTTGTCAAATAATAAAAGGATTCCATGTACAGGTTTCCAAAGAATTTACCCTAAATTTCAATGGAACAAAAACCAAATTGGGAATGTTGAATCTCACTATAACACCAGAGATCATTGCAGTAGCAACAGGACAAGAAAAATGGTTCAAAGGGTTCAAATTCAACATGGAGGAATGAAAAGAGTTTATCAACCCAGAAAATAGTGAAGTTGATCTTACAAATTCCATTCCAAGGAGATGCATGAAGGACAATTTCTCAAAGCTACTGTTTATTATCCAGAAATATTTCACTTGTGAAGGAATATATCATAAAGTCTATTCTTACCACTTCAAGCTTCTCCTTCACTTTGTTGGTAATATATCTCTTGATATGCTTTTATATTTATAAAATGGAAAATAAAGTCCAAGTAAAAACTGAGGGAAGTGAAACCTCACTTTTTCATCAGGGCTTAATAAAATTGTTGGTTTTAGATGAGTTACAAAGACTAGGCAGAGATTGGTCTTCATTTATGTTTGTTAATGGTTTTGAAATGGATACCATTACCCTTAAAATAACTCCTAAACATAGAGGAATACAATCACCTTTAGTGGCAGAACAAAGTGAACCAATAGGGGTAGAGAAAAATAAACTAGTCATGATGGAAACAGAGTAGTTGCAGAGATTTGGTACACACATTGTTCCACTTGCAAAACAAAAGTCAATAATGATAAAACCTACAAAACAAGAACAAGTTGTGAGTAAACAAGGAAGAAAAAGGATAACAAGGAGCCAAAAAGTGGCTAAAGTAAATTTAGAAGACATAATACATGCCATTGATATTGAAGAGACTCCTACAGTCCAGGCTAAGGATATAGATGAAGGTGGACAAAAACTCAAGAAAGCGAAATCAGCAAAAAGATTAGAATTTGAAGGTGAGGATGCAGATTTTATGTTTCAGGATAGGAAGCCCATGACAAGACATGATAGAAAAATTTTGGAAAGTAGTAAAGAGGTTCATCCAGCCACTGACACAATTCGACCACCACAAGACATTATTAATCTTTCATCACCTGCAGAAAAATATCCAGTCAACAAGCCAAAGAAAGGAAGGGAGAAGGTCATTGAAAAAACAAAGTTTGAACTCCTTGAAGAACAGTTGAGGTTAGCTAATCATGAAGTATTAGTCATGGAGAAGGAAGCAAGGAAACATAATGTCTAGAAGGTTCAATTTGAAAATATGAAAGAGGTTTGGGAAGAGCAGGTTGACAGTGTATCAAAGACCTTAGACAACACACAACAATTAATCAAATGGACTATGCCATTGAGGAAAGAGGTGAAACATGTCAAAATAATGAACTTGCACTTAAAATATACCAATAGAAAGTTGAAGGATCAAGTTAAATACCTCCAAGAACAACTAGAATTGATCCATGAGGAACTGGACAAGAAAGGTCTAAAAATAATAGTAGTTGAGGAGCGAATATCTCAACTCATCATCAATGAAGAAGAAACACCTCAAGAATCTTAGGTTGAGTTGGTATATGTTTTGAAAGGTCAATGGCATGTTGGAAAAAAATTTTACACATCTAGAAAGTACATTTTGAAACTAAGAAAAAATATGGAATTAACACAATTTTCCACAGTTTCGTAGCATTTCCTAGGCTTGAAGCTAGGAAAACGCTAAGAAACCACATGTAGTTTTCTTTTTTCCTTTAAAACAATTTTTGGGAGCTTCCAAGGAGAGGAAATGATATGGAGGATATTTCAGGGCATGATGAACATAATGCAAAAGGAAAGAATCAAAAAATTTGTTTGCAAAAGTCATTTTTGTACGCTATGAAAGTACGCTACGAAATTGTCATACTTTTGTAGCGAGTTGTTTTAAGGGTTTCTAAGAAGGTTTACGAGAAATTTTGGATAGGTGGATACTTTCAAAGGGTCAAGGGACCTTGCTAGCAATCATCCATGACTTGAAGAGCAAGAAATGAAGACAACTCATCAGCCGAAACATTTGTTGAAGATAAGAACCTCTTTTCCTGAAAAATAGGGTTTGTTTCCAGATTTTTAGGAGGGTAATCAAGATGTCAAGTAATGATGAGTTCTGTAATAGCTCATTCGAACATATGAATCATTATTTTTCAGATGTATAACTGTTTCAAGAGATAAGGTAGTTGATGTAATAATTAGTTGTTTGAGTCCTATTAGGAAAAGGACTGTTTAATAGAATAGCTATCATTTTCTCATAAGTACATGTTTTCTTGTTATGCAAGGTGTCATTAGGAAAATTTCAATGAATCTAGCCAAGAGGAAGATCATCTCTCATGAAATAGGGTTTATTGAAGGGAAGATATTCAAAATTGTAAAGGGTTTGAGATTTTTTGCAATACTGCAGCTTTTTGTAAATTGACTGAAATCAGTAATATAGAGGACTTTTTCTTGACCAACCTGAGATTCTCATGGATTTTCTAGTGCTTATTTGATCTATACTTTCTATGTGTAACATTTGCAGTGGTTTTCATCTTTAATACTCAGAATTCATAGGTGCATCCTCTGACTTCCTTTATTGATGAATTGGCTGTGTTATTTCATGTTTCATGTGTGATTTATCTCTGCTAAAAACTCTTACCTACCTCATCTTCCATGTCAAGAGACCTTATCACTAAACTAATGATTTTTTGACTCAATAATCCCAATGGTTGCAGAATTTTACTTTTTCAACCTACACACATCACAAGCAAGTTATTTTCCAAGTAGAGTTAGCCATCTAGTTTCATCATTATCAAATATCATCAAAACTTTTGACAGAGCCCTCTCAGACTGAAGAGGCTAAGCTTCAGTTACAAGTTGGTTTGAAATATTTACATGAATTTTTCTGTTTAGCAGTCAATCAAGTGCAATTTTGTGATAATAAAGACAATACTTCATTTATATATGTAATCCTATTTGATTAATAGATGGTAGTGTGCATGCTCAGATTTTAAGTTGGTATCAGAGCCCATTTGGGCCTTGCCTTGGCCCGTACTAGGCCGAGGGAAATAAATAGGTTTATGTGTAGGTTTGTCCATATTTTGAGTGCTAGCTTGCACTTACTTTCTGTGGCACCCATTGATATGCTGAGAAACACCCATTGATGTCTTTAAATGGTTGGTTGTACTCGACTAAGGTTCGAATCACATCGACGCCATTTGGGTTGAGTCCAACTCCATCGAGATCGACTGATGTGACACGATGACCACTACCACGGGGACCTCCATATCCCGATCCTACCCATAAAATGACCCTCCTTCGTATCCTATTCCTCCTCCATTATGATTTCCCTAGGCAGGATGGGACTGGTGGTAAGAAGAATGAGAGTCAGCGGGGAGCCAAAACCAATGGAAGCAGCGTTTGTAAAAAATGGCCTATTTCTTAGATGAGGACGAACATATACTTAGCTTGCAATCTGGATCGATGGGAATCGTTTGATCCCACATGGCAACGTTGGATGTGCTTGTCCAGGAGCTCAGAAATTGAGGGTAAGACCAAGATAGTCGATTTGTTTTTTATCTCTACGCATTGGGCCTATGGTTGCAGGTTCATCCTAATGAAAAGGTGGTGAAAAATGCTAGATATTCCATAAGCACCTACAGATCCAAGGCTTATCCCTTTACTGATGCACATTTTGAAATGCTGGAGAAGGAAATTAGAAAACATGGTAAAACTAATGATACCACTAATGATAGTTATGGAGAAGACTATTTTTCTGAGAATGACGAAGATGCCATCGAAATTTTTTTTGAAGAAGGAACAGATGTTGGGATTGACGAATGAATGAAGAAAATGCAGGTACGCTTGAGGCCTGTTAGGTCCCCGTAATTTGTTAGATTGGTAAGACCAAATGTACAAGGGTAACATCAAACCAGTCTTTGGAGTCCTAGGACCTAGCCTTCCTGGACTCAGAGAGGGCTCTCTCTATGTTTGTGTAAAAAATGTAAACTTGATTAATTTTTAGGGTTTTGACTTTAGGCTAGTTATTAGGTTTAGGGTTTGTTTGTTTTTTGGTTGGGTAGGTTGTCAAGCAGAATATATAGATTGAGAGAGGTTTAAGCCATTGGGCTATGGAGTCTAAAAAAATCTCTTGCAAATTTTAACAATAGTTCAGGGTTGTATCATAGGGAAAGTCTAACAAGGTCAAATGGATCTAAAGGCTTTGTGTGAGTGAGGTGAACATCAAATTGTGAACATAGTAGGTGAAAAAGGGTAGTTAAGAATCCTTCAACAAATATCTTGAAAATAATGGACTTTAAGATTAATAAGCATCAAGAAATAATCAAAGATAGGGCATACTAATAACTTCTTTGACCAAACCCTAGCAAGTAAGCATTAAGACAACAATCCAGTGAACTATAGAAGGCAAGCAACTTGTAAATCTTCTAGTCATTTCACCTTCAAGCTAAGAAAACATTTAAGATAAACATATAACAGAGATCAAAGAATAGGGAACTCCTAACTTAATTAATCAAGATATAAAGACCTCCAAAGCAACCATTTAGGATAAACAAAAGGGTATGGAAAATGATAAACCTCTTTAGCTAAACGGAAATACTTCAAAGTAAAAGACCTTAAAAACAATGTTTAAATAATAGAAAAGAGCAAGGCTAACCATAAAACTACTTTGAAATTTTCCTCATTGAATCATTCTTAAGATAAAAAAACTAAGTGGGACTAGATATCATTCAAGAATTCTCTAATCTTACCTATTAGAGGAAAACATAGAAGCAGTAGAGAACAAACAGAGCTAAGATGCATCTAAACAATATTTCTTAGCCTAAAATTTTTGTCCTACTGCACTAGAAATATGGGACAAAATGATAACATAAGAAACAAAGAACTAAATAAGGAGCACATCACCATTAGCTATGCTCATGAGTCCTGCAAGTGAGCCTTCTCCATTGTCAAGTAAGTCAAGCCATCCACAAAAACCAAAGCCAATTTATCTTCAATCTCCAAGTCTATGTATTACTCTCAATAATCATCCAACATGTACAAGGAGGCATCAATGTTGTATTTAACTAGCAAGGGGGACCAAAACCCTAACTGTGGTTTCCAAAATGTCATAAATACACCATAAATGCAAAATTTTTCCATTAAGAACATGCAAGGCCCAAGGCACAAAATATCAAATGTAATAAATGAAAAATAACTTATAACACCTAACTTTGGCAGAAACTGACTTTGAGGCTCCTCAATAACTCGAAGATATATTCAAGTGTGTTTTTTTTACTTTGCAGGCAAGGGCGCAGCATTGAGGTCCAAGGGCGTAGCGCCTGCACCGGAAAAATAGGTCACCTTATAGCTGACTTTTGAAGGCCTTCCCGGTGTTCGAATGAGCTCCATGATAGATCGTTGGAAAGCTTGTGAAGTCTAATTTACAAAACCGCCTTTATTTTTTTATATGGTGTCCATTCACCTATCCAAAAAATAAATCTTCCAAGAATTCTCAGGCCAAAGTTCCATCTCTAAAAATAGGGCAGAATGGTGAATCTTTGCATGTTTTTTACCCTTTTGGAGGACCAAATCTGCTCCAAATGGTCTGCAATTTTGTGTGTGTGATGTAATTAACAAGATGAAATAAAAAATGTAAACCAATCCTCAATAAATTTCCCCCAAAAAGAGTGCAGCGCCAGTGGCGCCACGCCTTTGGCCCTCTAAAACAGTGAAAAAACTCTAAAAACTCAAAAAGATGCCAAAATGTGTCAGAATCTGGATTTTCCTTGTTGATTATGTTTGTGATGTTGGTAGGGGATGAATCAACAATTTTACCAAAATTTTCTTTGTCTTTAGCCTCATTAGTTTCATCATAACTTTCATAGGCCTTATTTACCTCACTTCTCTTTCCACACTCTTTGATTCTCCATTGTTTTCTTCTTTATTGGAATCTGAGTCCTCATATGCCTTCCTCTTTATCGCTTGATTACTTAGTTCCATCTGATTCATTTCTCTCTTTGACTGATCTATGCCCAACTGATTGATTTCTTAGTGCTATCTGTTGAGCCCCAAAAATGTCCTTCTTTTCCACCACATTTCACTTTATTTCCTTTGTCCATCATCAATTACAGGCTTAAATTATCAATAGGACTGATTAGGATTACTTCAAGAATGTGTATAATGACTAACTTGCTATGTTTTCATGATTTTTTTGTTGTAGTAATTTTTTACTGGACTCGGCTACAGAATGCAGGCATTCTGTAGCCAGTCGTCTGTTCTGCAGCTATCTTCATGTTTACGAAGGTTCCAGGTGTCACTGCAAGGAAAAACACATATGGTCATATTCCACATCACTCCCCCATCATCTCTTTCTCTCCATAAAGTCTAAGCTTGAGTCTACAGGTGGTTATGCACGTGGGAAACCAGAACTAGGAGACAAACTTCTAATAGGACAAGGAGTGTATAGATGTCCTTAATCATAGTACGAGGCCACCACCAGAGTCCTAGTTTGATTTTAATTGGGAAATAAAATTATTTCTGTTTTATCTCAAAGACAGTTATGTAATTTTGTTATAAGTATGGCTCGGGAAATCGAGAAACAACTAGCTAGATTTATGTTTTATTGCTAGATCTCAGAAGACCGTAAATACTCTGTTTTGAAGAATTTCTCTTTTAATGAAAGAAGCATCACTTTATTGCAAGAGCTGAGTAAATATTGAGTAGATTTGCATGCTAATCCGGTGGTAGGGGGCCCCTGCTACCTGAGAATCTTTGTTCATATGGTTTAGATAAGTATATTAGCCTCGTTTCATTCTTAGTTTAATCAATTTTCTGAACTTTGTGTTTTTATACTTACTTCAAAAAGTTAGTTGCATTTCTCTTAACTTTATGGTTTTGTGCTCAATTACATCAGTTGTTACAGCTAGTCCTGATCTTATAAACTCTTCCAAAATATCATTAACATCAGATGAGACATAGCTGTGATGGTTTAGAGGTTTGTTGTGTTTTGTTGAATTTTATGCTTTCATGCTCATTTACATAACACGTTGCAGCCAGTCCTGTTCTAAAAAATATTCCAAAATACCACTAATTCCGAATGAGACAGAGCTGAAACATTTTAGTGATTAGTTGCATATTTAGTCTAGTTGTAGTACTCCGGAGGTAGATGCTACTCTAGTTTAATTATGTCACCGTGTTTCAAGTTTGATAATGGCACGCTAGTATAACTCTTTCCACTGTACTTTAAGTTAGATTAGTGACATTCTAGTTCAGTTCCAGTCCACTGTATTTCAAAGTTAGGCTAAAAGCATTCTAGTTTAGTTGTGATCACTGTTTTTCAAGTTTGATCAATTGCATTTTAGTTCAGTGTCATCCATTGTTCTTTAAGTTGTGTTAACTGTCAAAATTAAACTTCACGGCCTTCATTGTTTACAAACTAATCTTGTTCTGACTTTCTATTAATGCATCATCATATGGACAGGAATGAATTAGTGATATCAGTTTAAGGCCTTGATTGTTCTGCAATCTTTTGCAATTTCACAAATAAGCATTTTTCCCAAAACTATTATAGAAAATCTCTAACTTTCGGATGAGGCTTAGTAGTGACAAGTTGAGCTGCAGAATAGATTAATCTTAGCATTCAAAGTAGAAATCTTATTGTGTTACAAATAATCTTTTCAATTGTGTTCCAATAAACTTCTAGCCATGGATGAGATTCTTTGTAATATTGTAAGATGATTGTGTACTTAGGAGAAACTCATTTGTACTAAACTTGTCCTTTTCTCAAACTATTCCAACATATTCCTAATGAATGAATTGGATGAGTTCATGTTATGAGTTATTGAGTTCATGTTGTGATTTATTTCCTTTCTAGGAGTCATTATCAAGCTTTGCATTTTTTGTTCTTTAGTGTCATAAACAGTTTAGAATATGTTTTGCTCTGTTTTAGTGTAACCATCCACTTCTCTTTACCTACACTTAGTTCTTTTCCTTTTTAACATAAAACCATAAAACCAAAAACATCATAAAAACACTAAATACAACGTAGTGAGAAACAGATACCTAGGCACATATAGTGCACCTCACTTTAGCAGTTTACTAGCCCTGGTTGACAATTTATGACCTCAATTTAGGAACACTAAGTTGAGCACTACATTTTGGCATCGTTGCCGGGGAAGTGTAACTAGGTAACCTTGTTTCTTACCACCCAAAAACAATGATATGTGTAGAGAAAGAGACTCAAGGGGTAGATTCATAAGAAGCAGAAGCTTGATTCCTAGAACACCACTTGTTTCACCAAGACCAAGAGCCAACACACCTCCAACTCAAACCCACATTCCATCCTTTACTGATCCTATACTTTCATAGGACTTAAGATTAGATATTCCATTAGAAAGACCTTCCACTTTACCCACTGAACCTGTCTTAGAAGAAGATTCAGGAACCCCTGCTAGGGACATAAACTTTTCAACTTCTACAGAAGAATCAACTATGGCATAAGAAGGGGAAGGAGGAGTTTTTAATGGATAACACACACTATTTGGAGGGGGTATAGGTAGAGGTAGAGGAGAAGGAGGTAGAGGTGCAGAAGGAGAAGGAGGCAAAGTAATAGGTAGAAGAGAAATGGGAAGCTCTTTTGGGTTTCCTATAGTAGATGAAGAAACCAATACAACTATGAAAAACATTTCACCCTCTGTCCTTCCAAAATTTTATGGACTTAAAACTGAAGATCCTGAAACCTTCCTATTTGAATTTGAAGTCCTATGTAGAACCTATGACTACTTACAAGATGCTCAAAAACTTAAACTATTTCCTTCAACATTGAAAGGAGCAGCATTGAAGTGGTTTATGAGTTTGATCAACAGCTCTATTAGGACATGGGAAGACATGAAACAAGCATTTCTAGAGAGGTATTTGGATTACTGTATGCCAGTCAACCATAAGGAGGAAGTGTTTAAAATGCTACAAAAAGAAGATGAAAATCTGGAAGATTTGTTGGAGAGATTTAACTACAACATCAAAAGAGCAAAAATGGAAAACCTAGACCAAGACACTTTGAAAGCTCTCTTGTTGAAGACAATTAGGGATGAATGGTTGGATATCCTTAACATGATGGGAAAAGGCGATATATCTCAGCTCACATTACCTAAAATAGCTGAATTATGTATCAACCTTTCAAGAGGGAAATCTAAAATTGTAAAAGGACCAAGAGACCCTGTTCTTGCAAGGGCAAGTAAGTCTGCTTCTGGGACAGTAAGTAGGGCAGAAATAGGACATATGCTTGATGAATTCAATCTGATATCTTGGGGAGTCTTAGTGAACAAATAGACACCCTTAAGTTACAAAACAAGCAAAAAGTTGAATCTGATGCCTTAGCAATATTTTGTCCCAAATGTAGAAAGAAACATGCCTTGAGAGAGTGCCCTTTGGATGCCAAAGTTGTGGAGACTTTTGTAATTTGTTCAGAAAAACATAAGACCAAGAGTTGTCCTTCACTTCCTGGTCTTAAAGCTATCTTTCAAGAAGATACTCCTACAAGTTCCATAGAATCTCTCAATTTTGTTTCTAGGAGGCCTTGGCAAGGACCTCAAACACAAGGATTTCATGATCAAATGTATAATCAACCCCCACCAAATTGGAATTCTTGGCAGCAACCTTGGCCCCAATTTCAAAATCAATCACAAACTTGGGCACAAGGAGCACAAAATCCCTATGGAAGATACCCTCAGTATTATCAATATCCACCATCCTATCCACCATATCCACATTTCCCTCCTCAACAAAATTTTCAACAAAATCCTCAACAAAATCCTCAAAATCCACAACATCAAAATCAACCACTTCCATTACCATTTCCTTAGAAAACAAATCAGTTTCCTGCCCAACCCATACCAAACCCCAACAATAAAAATCCTCAGAACACATACATGATAGAAGGCCAACAGTCTCCAACTTATTTGATCACTCCTTTAGACCTTAGTGATGTTCAACTTAGGTTGGGAAGAATACTTGAAAAGAGGAAACCTTATGTAATCATACAAGAACAAGACAATTCTGAGGAAGATTCTCTACAGGTAAATAAAAGTCTTGAAGAGAACACAACCTTCCAAGACTCAAACATTGAAAAATCAAAACAAAAAGAACCAATAGTTTCAACTCCTATATTAGAGCAGCCATCAACATCCACTTCTACACCTCCCTTTCCAGAAAGATTACAAATTGATAGGGGTGTAGAAAAACAGATTATGGTACCTAATTATAATTTCCTAGATGAGCTGAGAAATGTTTGTATTAAGATCCCATTATTGCAAGCCATCAAGGAAATTCCAATCTTAGCAAAGACAATAAAGGAGTTGAGCATGAAGAAAACAAGAGAAAGAATAAGAGAGACAAACAAAATTCAACTGGCAGGAAAAATAGCAGATATCATGATGGGTAAGATTGCTATTATCTAGACCCAGGAAATCTAGTTGTTAAAATTCACATCAATGGAATTGATATCCAAAACACACTCAATGATTTAGGAGCAGCAATCAATATCATGAGTAGATAAATCATGGATAAAATGAAACTTCCAAATATTCTTTTTACACCCACATTATTACAATTAGCAGACAGATCTGTGATTAAACCTGATGGGGTAATAGAAGACATTCCAGTGTCCCTAGACTCTTGGGAGTATCCTGTGGATTTTATGATCCTAACTCCTAAGAATAATCTAGGAGGACACCCTATTATATTAGGAAGACCTTGGTTAGCTATAGATGATGCTTTCATTAGTTGTAGATCCAGTGATATGTACATCTCTGATGGTAGTTCAACCAAGAAATTTACCTTCTATCCTCTAGCAAGAACAATTACAGAATTAGATGATACTCAATGAATAGAGGATGAAGAAGACTTACAACCTCTCTTCACAATTTCAGAAATTAGTGAAGATAGCCAGATTCTGAATACCTTGGAAAACTTTGAATCCTCTTCAGAATATAAGCATGAACAATTTCAAGAAGAATCCAA
This sequence comes from Pinus albicaulis, assembly GCA_034641835.2. Classification (NCBI taxonomy): domain Eukaryota; kingdom Viridiplantae; phylum Streptophyta; class Pinopsida; order Pinales; family Pinaceae; genus Pinus; species Pinus albicaulis. The sequence goes on along the minus strand of CM076569.1, from coordinate 235,160,570 downwards.
CATTGAGTTTTTGTCATCAAGGCAGATGTCTCTCTATTCCATGGATAAATTTGGCAGCTCTACAATTGAGATATTTCCAAGAAAAAATTTAAACATAAACAAGAACTTATAAAAATCTCAACAAGAAGAGCTAGTCAAGATATTACAGAGACATTCTTTTGCATATGCGTGGGAGTGCACTGATACGAAAGGGATAAGCCCCAAGACTTGCACTCATCACATCTACATAGAGGAAAATTGTAAACCAATCAGACAACCTCAGAGAAGGATGAATCCAAATCTTAGGGAGATTGTTAAAGAAGAATTGCAGAAATTATTGAATGTCAACTTTATCTATCCTACTTCAGATAGTCAGTGGGTTTCTCCTTTGGTAATTGTGCCAAAGAAAAATGGTAAATGGAGGGTATGTATTGACTACCGGTAATTAAACAAAGCTACTCTTAAAGATAATTTTCCCTTACCCTTCATAGATCAGGTGTTAGACACATTAGCTGGAAAAAATTACTTCTCATTTTTAGATGGGTTTAGTGGTTATAATCAAATCCAAGTAGCACTGGAAGATCAAGACAAAACCACATTTACTTGTCCTTGGGGTACCTATGATTACCAAGTATTGCCATTTGGACTATGTAATGCACCCGCAACATTTCAAAGGGCAGTACTAGGAATTTTTTCAGATCTAATACATGATTGTGTAAAGGTATATATGGATGATTTCACAGTTTATGGAAACACATTTGAAGAAGCCTTAGAAAACTTGGAAAAAGTCTTAAAGAGATGTAAAGAAGAAAATTTTTCAGTAATCCATGAGAAGTGTTTTATGATGTTTACTGAAGGAATTGTTTTGGAACATCACATTTCAGGGGATGGGATTAGAGTTGATGAGTCAAAATTTGAAGTCATCTCTAACTTATCTATTCCAAGTTGTCAAAAAGATGTTAGGATTTTTCTAGGATTTACAGGATATTATTGAAGGTTTATAGAAAAATTCACCAAGATAGCATCTCCACTTTTCAAATTACTTACCAAAGACTGTGAATTCAAGTGGAATCCCGATTGCCAGTTAGCCTTTGAGACCCTGAAAACAAAAATCTCTAAAGCACCTATTTTAAGGGGACCTAACTGGAAGTTACCTTTTCATATTTCAATAGATCCCTCAGATACAGCTCTAGGAGTAGTATTGGGACAAAAAGGCATGATTCCTTATGCCATCTACTATACCAGTAAAAATTTGACTCCTTCAAAGTTAAACTATATTGTAACTGAAAAAGCGTTTTTAGCTGTTGTTCATGCCATAAACAAATTCAGACACTATATAATAGGCTATGAAACTTTTGTTCACACGGATCACTCTGCAATTAGATATTTAATGAACAAATCAATTACTAATGGCAGAGTCATAAGATGGTTATTGATTTTACAATAATTCAACATTACCATTCTAGATAGGCCTGGAAAACAAAACACAGTAGATGATTTCCTATCTAGACTCCAAAACATCCAAGACAATACCCCAGTTGAAGATCAATTCCCTGATGAATATCTTTTTGCAATTTCTACTCAAACTCCTTGGTTTGCTGACATTGCTAATTATTTAGTTTCAGGAAAATTTCCTTCAATTATGAATGCAAGAGACAAAAGAAAGATCATTTATGACAGTGCAAAATATTCATGGGTTGCTAATGAGTTATACAAAACAGGTCCAGATTTTATCATTAGAAGATGTGTTCGGGAAGATGAGATGCCTGAGATCCTCAAGGCATGTCATGATGAACCTTGTGGCAGACACTTTGCTGATAAGAGGACAGCTTATAAGGTCCTTCATTTAGGATACTATTGGCCATCCCTTTTTAAATATGCTAAAGAGTATGTCAAAAGGTGTGACAGTTGCCAAAGGGTAGGGAAACTTTCTCCTTCAGGTGAGATGCCATTGCAGCCTCAAGTACATATTGAACCTTTTGAAAAATGGGCTTTAGATTTTGTAGGACCTATTAGTCCTCCATCAAGACAAAAGAAATATATATTAGTTTGCACTGATTATGTTACCAAATGGGTAGAATCCAAGCAATTACTTTCTGCTACTGAAGCATTTGTAGTTAATTTTCTTTTTAAGGATATTTTTACTCGTTTTGGTGTCCCAAGGGAAATTGTTATAGGTCAAGGAGCTCAATTTACATCAAAGCTAGTGGAACAAATGATGGAGAGGTACAAAATCAGACACAGAAATCTACTCCCTATCATCCACAAGCAAATGGTCAAGTGGAATCTACTAATAAGGTCATTGAAGGGATCCTAACGAAGATTTTTCATTTGCATAGAAGAGATTGGGCAGATAGGCTTCCTGAAGCCTTGTGGGCCTATAGAACTACATGGAGAAGCACAACATGCCATACTCCTTATGAACTTGTTTATGGAAAGCAAGTTTTTTTTCCCATAGAATTCCAGATTCAAACTTTCAAAATGGCAGTTCAGCTAGGACTTGATCTAACAGAGGCACAAAAGCACAGATTGGAGCAGATTAATGAATTCGATGAAATCATACAAGATGCAGTTCAGAAAACAAGTATAGTCCAACAGCAAAGGAATAGATGGAATGACAAGTACATCAAGGAAAAGAAGTTCAAAGAAGGTGATTGAGCTCTCTTGTTTGATTCAAAGTTCAAGGATTTTCAAGGTAAATTTCAAACACATTAGCTTGGGCCATATGAAATTATAAGAATTTTTGACAATGGAGCAATAAAAATTAGGACAATAGATGAAGAGAAGGTCACTTTTCTTGTGAATGGTCATAGATTGAAGTTGTATCATAAGCCACTCTCAAGAGAAGAATTTGTCAAGAGATTCCAAGAAAATAGTGATGTGAAGTTAATGAAGAAGAATTTTTCTTCTTCATCAACTTAATTGAATTTTCTGAAGTCAGACATTTAAAAAATAATAATCATAATAATAATAATAATAAAGTATAAACATGAAAAATAATCACTGATTAGCATGTTTATACAGAAAATACAGAGTGAAAATAAGAATCCTTCTGACACTCTAGCTTTTCAAATTTGTTTTTCCGCAAATAGTCATTACAAAGTCATAAGTTTCACTCCATCATGTCTCATTCCATTCATATTCTATCCACTCCATTCATTCATATGTCATTCATTCCATTCATCCATACTTCATTCATTTCACTCCATGGTCCACCTCATTTCCATCTTAGATTTTTAAATTTGATCTTTTTCTGCAATTGAATAATACACATCAGAAGTTGCAGGACACTTTTTCACTCCACTTCATAATTGTGATTCATTTCATTCCATTATTTACTTCACCCATACTCCATTGCACCATATTTCATTATCCATTTTTAATTCATTTCATACAACATTCCAACATTCCATTCATGCTTCAAACCATTCCATTTCAAGGCTTCTACAGGTACATTCTGCAATCAATCAGACATTCTGTAGCCAATCAGACATTTTGCAGCCATTCAGACATTCTGCAGCCAGTCAGACATTCTGCAGCCAGAGATCCTGAAGGCACTATCCAGTAATCACCCGATTTAGCAAAAAATTGATCCTGCATATCCAAGACAACAAGAAAAATTAAAGAAGTTATGAGGACTGAAGATCAAAGATTTTCAAAGGATGACAAGGCATATCAAAACCAAAAAACAATCAAAGGGAAGGCAAAGGTAAAAGTTATGAAATTATTTTAGTGACAGATCATGAAAATTTTAGTATAGTTAAGTCATGTATGATTCAAAAAGTAATTTTGGTTAGTCGTGTTGATCATGCCTATTAAATCCATCATAAAAACTTTGGACAAAAACCCTTCCATCTTTCCATATTCGATCATCATTTAAAAATTAACTGTTAAAGTACTGAAGTGATTTAATCAGTCACGTCACTAGGCCAAAGTATTTAATGATGATTTTGAATTGCTTAACGAAATATCTCTGCGGTCTTTTCTTCCGTGATAGCTTTTAACTCATTAATCCGTGTGAATTATCCTCACCGCATTACACTCGTTTCATAGCCACTCCATATCATTCCTTTCCGTAGCCAATACTTAGCCATTCTGGTCTGTAAAACAGAGGAAAAATCTTTGGGGCAGAAACATCTCTTTAACAGCCATTTTCACCGTGAGCAGAGGAGCAGTAATTTGAAGGTTGAAAAGAGAAGTTATGGGTCTCATAGTGAGGACCGAACCAGTTAGAGCCAAGTACTTGGAAGGTTATCCACAAATCAGAGAAATGCTACAGCAAGCTGGTTGGTTGCAATTTTTGGAGAAATTTAGTGGTTTTCACAAAGAGGTGACTAAAACATTTGCAAGGTCCTTCAATGGAGCAGAGGTCTAGATAGGAGATATTAAATTCACTGTTACAGAGGCTTTCATTGCAGAAGCAACAAAATTAACCAGACAAGGAGAAAGGTGGTTCAAAAATAGGGAATTTCATAACGAGGCATGGAAGCAAATACTCAAAACTCTAGGTATGGATGTTTCCATTTTTAAGAAAGGTATCCCTAGCTCGGCACTGAAGAACAAATGGAGGAATTTTTTGCTCATTTGCAAAAATTTAACACTTTTGAAGGAAGATTTGGTACCCTCTTTGTCTATCATATTCGGTTAATGATGCATTTCTTAGATGAAGAAATTAATTTTCCCTTTTTCCTGCTTCATAGTCTGAAAAGAATGGCCTTAAATGTTCAAAAAATGGTTCAACTTCTAGAAACAATTTTGTATCACCATGGCTTAGTCAAAATCTTAATTGAACATCATTTGAGGAAAATGGGAGATAATTGGGAAGAGTTTCTAGTGAGGAACCATTTTGAGGAACCCAAAGAATCTCCACCTGAAAGCAAACCTACAAGAAGAAGGAGGAGAAGGGAAATTTCCAAAGTTGTTGAAGTTGAAACTGGTAAATCAATTCAAGAGGACAATGAAGAGATGATTTCTGAGAAATTGGCTCAAATAAAGAAGCAACTTAAGAAGGAGAGAATAATAAGAAAATATGCCAAAGATAGAGGAGAAGGGCCATATCAACCGAGATGGAGCCACAGGCTTAGAGGTATACTAAAGAAAACAAAGGTTAGACAAAATGGAATTATAAACATTGAGGATGAAGAAAATCCTACTGCTAGATCACTTGAGTATCAGTATGAGGAAGATTTTGATGAAGGAGCCCCTAAAATAGACCCAGCACAACAAGAAATTTACAATTATGTTGAGACACTAGAGAAGAAAGCTTCAGAAAATAGAGACAGAACTCCTAGTCCACCAAAATCTGAAATTGATATGCTAAGAAGAGATAAGTATGAGTTAGAAGTACTCAATAGGCATATCAAGAATGAGAATGACATTTTAAGGGAGCAGGTTAAGCTCAAAGGTGATATGAATACCACTCTGTCTCTACAAATGGAAAAGTTGTACAAGGCCAGTGAAAATTTGAAGAAGAAAAACAAAAATTTAAGAAGGGCACTTACAAATTTGAGATTCAAGTTAGTCATAAGGAAGCCCAGAAGGCCATTGACTGTTAGGAAAAGCAGAAGAAGAGGGTTGGATGTCCTAGCAAAGGTCTCAGAGTATATGGATTAAGTTGCATGAGGACATGCAAAAGCCTTGCAGTGGGGGTATGTTGAGCCCCAAATATGTCCTTCTTTTCCACCACATTGCACTTCATTTTCTTTGTCCCTCATCAATTACAGGTTTAAATGATCAATAGGATTGATTAGGATTACTTCAAGAATGTGTATAATGACTAACTTGCTATGTTTTCATGATTTTGTTATTGTAGCAATTTTTGACTAGACTGGCTACAGAACACAGTCATTTTGTAGCCAGTCGCCTATTCCGCAGCCGTTCTCATGTTTACGCAGGTTCCAGGTGTCACCACAAGGAAAAATGCATATGGTCATATTCCACGTCACTCCCCCATCATTTCTTGCTCCCCACGAAGTCTGAGCTCGAGTCTACAGGCGGTTATGCACGTGGGAAACCAAAACTAGGTGACAGACTTCTAATAGGACAAGGACTGTACAGATGTCCTTAATCATAGAATGAGGTCACCACCAGAGTCTTAGTTCGATTTTAGTTTGAAAAGACAATCACTCCTGTTTTATCTCAAAGACAGTTATGTAATTTTGTTACAAGTATGGCTCGGGAGACCGAGAAACAACTTAGCTAGATTTATGTTTTATTGCTAGATCTCAGAAGACCGTAAATACTCTGTTTTGAAGAATTTCTCTTTTAATGAAAGAAGCATCACTTTATTGCAAGAGCTGAGTCAATCTTGAGTAGATTTGCGTGCTAATCCGGTGGTAGAGGGCCCCTGCTACCTGAGAAGCTTTGTTCATATGGTTTAGATAAGTACATTAGCCTCATTTCATTCTTAGTTTAATCAATTTTCTGAACTTTGCGTTTTATGTTCACTTGCATTGGATACTACAGTTTGGTCTTGTTTTCACAAATTATTCCAAAATATCACTAATATTGGATGAGGTATAATTGTAGTATTTTAGGAGTTAGTTTCATTTCGTTTTTATGCTCAATTACATCAGTTGTTACAGCTAGTCATGATCTTATAAACTCTTCCAAAATATCACTAACTTCGGATGAGACATAGTTGTGGTGTTTTAGAGCTTGCTTGTGTTTTGTTGAATTTTATGCTTTCATGCTCATTTACATAACATGTTGCAGCCAGTCCTGTTCTACAAACTATTCCAAAATACCACTAATTCCGAATGAGACAGAGCTGAAACATTCCAGTAATTAGTTGCATCTTTAGTCTAGTTGTAGCACTCCGGAGGTAGATGTCATTCTAGTTTAATTCTGTCACTATATTTCAAGTTTGATAATGGCACTCTAGTTCAGTTTTAATTCACTGCATTTCAAGTTAGACTAGTGGCATTCTAGTTCAGTTCCAGTTCACTGTATTTCAAGTTAGGTTAATGGCATTTTAGTTTAGTTGTGGTCACTGTGTTTCAAGTCTGATCAATTGCATTCTAGTTCAGTGTCATTCATTGTTCTTTAAGTTGTGTTGACTGTCAAAATTAGACTTCACGGCCTTCATTGTTTACAAACTAATCTTGTTCTGACTTTATATTAATGCATCATCATATGGACAAGAATGAATTAGTGATATCAATTTAAGGCCTTGATTGTTCTGCAATCTTTTGCAATTTTAAAAATAAGCCTTTTTCCCAAAATTATTCTAGAAAATCTCTAACTTTCGAATGAGGTTTAGTACTGACAAGCTGAGCTGCAGAATGGATTAATCTTAGCATCACAAGTTAATTTAGAGTAGAAATCTTATTGTGCTACAAATAGTCTCTTTCAATTGTGTTTCAATAAACTTCTAGCCATGGATGAGATTCTTTGTAATATTGTAAGATGATTGTTTACTTAGGAGAACCTCATTTGCACTAAACTTGTCCTTTCCTCAAGCTATTCCAACATATTTTTAATGAATGAATTGGATGAGTTCATGTTGTGAGTTATTGAGTTCATGTTGTGATTTATTTCTTTTGCCATGAGTCATTATCAGCTTTTCATTTTCTGCTCTTGGTACCTTACACATTTTAGAATAGGTTTTGCTCTGTTTAGTGTAACCATTCCACTTCTCTTTACCGACACTTAGTTCTTTTCCTTTTTGACATAAAACCATAAAACCCAAAAACATCGAGAAAAAAACACTAAATACAACGTGGTAGAGAAGCAGATACCTAGACACGTATGGTGCACCTCACATCGGTTTACTAACCTTTGGTTGACAATTTATGACCTCAATTTAGGAACAATAAGTTGGAGCACTACACCCCACAAATATCCCAACTTCTGCAGTCGGCTCCAGCTTCTTCCTGGCATCCTTTGTCACATGAATGTAAACATATGAGCCAAAAATCTTCAAATGAGAAATATCAGGCTTCTTACCAGTAAAAGCTTCTTCAGGTGTACTCATGCCAAGTAATATATGAGGACAACAGTTTTGCACATAAACTGCAGTGTTGCATGCTTCTGCCCACAAGTGCATTGGTAGGCCCTAGTCATGCAGCATAGCTAGTGCAACACCCACGATCATTCTATTCTTCCTCTCTAAGACCCCATTCTGCTGTGGGTTATGAGGTGCTATGAGTTCTCTTCGAATTCCTTCTTTGCTACAGAATTATTTGAATTCATTCGAGATATATTCGCCACCATTATCGCTCCATAGAGCCTTCACTTGCTTCCCCGACTCTTTCTCCACCAATGCTTTAAACTCACAGAACTTTGAGAATGTTTCACTCTTCTTCTGTATGAATAAGATCCAACATCTATGAGAATAGTCATAAAAAAATATAACATAATACCTAGGTTTTGCTGTTGAAGCAACCGAGAAAGGTCCACACACGTCTGTGTGAATTATCTCCAGGATAACCGAAGCATGGTTCTCCTTCTCATGAAAGGTGGTCTTCAAAAACTTACCCATAGTACATCCCTTGCACTGATCTGACTGCACAAGAGTACCCTTGGGAAGTCTGGTAGAAATCTGCTACAAAATCTTCAAAGCGCCATGGTGAAGATGGCCCAATCTCCTGTGCCATAATTTTCCCTCATCCTGGCTCACCACTTCTTCTCCTTTTCCCACCGTTTCATCGTAGCCATCTACCTCCAACTTATAGAGATTCTTAACTCAAATCCCTATCTTCTTGGTTTGACCCATTGTTTTATGTCGAAGGAAGGCTTTTCCCTCACTGAAAAAAATGTCATAACCTTTGTCTTCCAACATTGCGACTAAGACCAAGTTCTTCTTCAGACCTAGAACATGAATAGCTTATTTAAACATAAATGGATTACCTGAATCCTTCTCAAAGGTAATGGTCCCAATGTCAGTTGCATTGTATCGACCATTTTCGCCCATCTCTATATGCATTTGGATGTCCTTCTCCTCCAGATCACTAAACAACTCCTTGTCTCCCCTCATATGGAAAGACACACCACTATCAAGATACCACACCGATACCATTGCGCTTGAAACCAAGCATGCGATCAAGGAGAAATCAAGTTCAAATTGCAAGGCTAAGGCCTCACCCACTGCAGCTCCAGCAACCTTCTTTTTCTTCTTCTTCTGTGGGCAGTTAGTGGTGAAATGCCCATGTTCGTGACAGTGAAAACACTTCACCTTGGACAAATCCTACTTCTTGCCTTTAGCTTCGGATTTTGAAGGGAATTTCTTCCCCTTCCCTTTCCTTTCTTTTGCAACCAAAGCGCAATTCTCTTCATCTTCATTCTTTGATGAAGAACCATCCCTAGTACTTCGCCTTATCTCTTCCTGCACAAGATCCGACCAAAGTCGCTCCCATCCCGACAGTTTCTCCCGTCCATTGACAGAGTCTTCGTAGCTGTGCCAACTCTTCGGAAGCCCAAGGAGAGCCAAGCTCACCAAGTATTCATCATCAACAATAATCCCCACACTTCCCAGTTCATCCTTACATTGGACAAACTTCATGAGATATTTTGGAATACTGTCGCCCTTCTCCATTTTTATTTTTCTAAGCTTATCTTTAAGCACCAACTTCCTCTAGTCGCTTCTGCTTTGGAAAAAATCTGTCAAATCCTTCCACATTGCAAATGGAGTGGATTTCCCATGAAGGTTGGACAAAATATGGTCCTTCACACCTTCCAACAAAATTCTTCTTGTCTTTTCTACCTTCTTTTTCCATGTGTTAAGTCCTGTAGCATCACTAGAATCCGGCTTAGGAACATTGCTATCGATGAACTCCTTCAGTCCATTATCTTCCAGCACCGCCTCCATCCTATCCTTCCAGGCTATGTAATTCAAGTTTCCCTCAAGGGCATACTCCAATCGCAACCCATTGAAAGAAATTTCAATGAATACTCAACTATCGCACCAAGAATTTTCTGCAGCAAATTCGAATTTTCCACCAGCACAAACTCATCAATTCTTCACAATTGCAATCTTCAAGAATTAACACTGCTTTGCTACCATGTAGAAATTATATAACATATGCATTATATATCTATATTCTCCTGATCTAACAATATTTATCTTCTTGCTAAATACAGAATCCTTCCACTGTTAATATTTTGCGGAAATTATAAACTTAATTGCAAACACATGAAGCAATAAAAACAATTGCACATAACATAGTTGTTTAACTGGAAAGCCTGAAGCTAAAAATCCCAAATATCATATATTATGTATCATGAAGATCATGTAACAATCTCATACAAATATTAGTACATCAAGTTCTCAGTACAATCAATTGTCACACACTAACATGAAGAAATCTGCAAATCCATGCATTGATTTCTGCCACCTTATAGCCCGCCTCCACTGCGCAATCCCTATTGAAGAAGACCCCTGAATAAATTCGAATTTGCCTTTCCTTGAATGTGCAATCCTCATTTGCAACTCCAATGTGTGTGTGATGCAATCAATGCATCACTATAGTCACAATGGATAGTCCATCTCACCCTTTCACCTACCTCTCTACTGGGTCTCCACTGGAACTGACATGCACTGTAGTTAACTGATGTATTTTTTTAGTTGATTAATGAGTTATTATTTTTGAATTAATTGAATAATTAATTAACTCCACTCTCACTAGTGTATCATTCAGTTAGACTAGATACAACTAGCTCAACTGAGTTAAACTCCAATAACTGAGTTAAACTGAATAACAACTCCATGAACTACTCTTCCAAATTTGTCATAACTTTGCCACTTCAGTTCTAATTGAGTCCTCCATGCATGACCCACCAGTAAACCATAGGAATTGCATAATTCCTTTAGCCCACTTATTTTCCAAATTTGTATACTGAAATTAAGTGCTCCAAGGGAATAAGTTGATATTTAGAGTCTAATTATTATTAAGGGCTAATAATAATCGACACTTCTATTTTTAGATTAGCGATCTATAAAAAGACTTTGCCCAATATTCTAAAAATATAATTTCATTTAATTTTCAAACTTGACCAACCATCCATAAATAACATCCTGCAACTCCTGAAATATGATCACCATGTCTAAAAATAGACATAGTATAAAGATAGACTTAAACCTAAAAATAGCTTGCGGGCCCACTTAGTCAAGGTGACTGATTTTCATTAAGCTCCATCATCTTGTTGAATCTCAACAGCAAGGACCACGTTGCTTAAAGAATTAATGGATAATTTTCCATGGTAATGAAAGTCATCCTTGATCACAGAGTTAGTAAAACATATCATTTATAGGCAAGGGGAGCCATATAGATCAAACAAGATAAATTTAATGGTGGTACTCCTTGAGGGTGTAGGTTTCACTAATATTTAATTCTCAAAATGGAAAACACTCCAAAGACCATTCTCTAATTAATGATGCTGGAATGAATGAGAAACATGATGTAACAATAGAATGAGGAGCCATATTATAGTACACTTGAGAAGAGTCATGCGTATAAGTTCTAGTATCGACCCCAGTGTATCAAAAGAACAAAACATAGTATTGTTGAGTGTAATATGAGGGAATGCAATAATATTGTTGAGAGTTGAGTGGAGAGCTATAATTGTGTAAGTGTGCTACTAAGAAAGGTCGATATTTTTTGGTTATGCAGACTAAATGAAGAAGTTCGAGAGCTTATGTGTGTATTTGTAGAGTGAGAAGAATCAGACTGAGTGTTATGTGGGATGAGTAAATTGAAGGCTTCTAAAGAGAACAAAGAGCTAAAATTAGGCTGAGTGAGAGCCATTAAAGAGAGAAGTAATTTCCTTATTGAGTGTGGGTTGGAGCCATAGGGGCTTCACTGTGGAAGCAATACCATAGCATGTGGGTTCATATTGGGGGATATATAGGGGGTAAGGGGTTTTTATATTGGGAGGTATAAAAATGGAGGTCAAAGTTAATGAAAAATGTATAAAGGGATATAAAAAATGTTAATGAAAAAATGGATGCCTACAATATATAGTGAAAAAGGGGCCTTTTAA
>CM076569.1:235103612-235143612 GCA_034641835.2 Pinus albicaulis | reverse complement strand
CACGAAGTGGTTGGGAATGGAAACTGCACTTCTATTTTAAAAAACTTTCCAAAAACAGCTTGGCGCGGGCAGTCCACTGAAACAGAGCACCAATGGGTATGAGGCCTAGTGTTAATTTCTGTATGGGCGCGAGGCCATAACTACCTACCAGCGCCGACCCAAAATCATATGTTTTTGAGAGACTGCTCCAGTAATAGTAAACAGAGGAAATTTTCTTCTCACACCAAGGGATGCAATGAAACTTTTTGCAAGGTATGAAAATACACAGAAGTCATGAAAATGGTCCTCCAATGTGCGAGATGGGGATTGCAGGGATGGTGACAAAATACTATGTAACAGATGCCCCCTAAAGTATGAGGTCTGAGAGAGAGGGAGTAGTGAAATGATTTACGAGAATGTGTTCAAACCAAACACTGCCATCAGAAGACCTGAAAATACAAGTACAACTGATATCTCTGATACATGAACATGTGGCATGGGCGCATCCATCCATAATAGAGTAAATATAAAAAGTAGATCTGAGGTATGGACGCAGCCATCCAGCAAGAAGGATCAATAAATAGACTCAGGTATGGTCGCAACCATCCAATCAAAAGAGTCATGCATATAGTCATGATAAACCAAAAAAATCTCGCCACCTTGATTTTATCAAATAAAAACCAAGGTCTTGCACTCCATCTCGACCTGAACAAGTAAAAATTCAAGAATGTGAATATGTGAGTTGAAGTCGAACAAGTAGGAAATTTTTCTGATTACCAACCAATGATGAAAGTTGTTAACAGGCACGAGAGAAACCACCAATAATCACAATGGCTCTCAAGGTACAACAAGTACAATCCATGGAATGTGAATAGTGATTTGGCGTTGAATACCCATGGAATCACTCGATCGAAGGCCAATGATGAGGACTTGTCATCGAATACGAAGAAATTTCCATTGAGGCATGCAAGCTCCAAGGTATGGGAAGGGATTCTCTAGATCAGCTTCTTGGATAATGAGCTGAAGTCGACAAGAAGTGAGCTGGTTGAAGGAGGGCCATAATGTTTCCCACATCATCGACACAAGACAGAGGAATAAGACGATAGTGAATTAGGAATAAAAATAGGATCAGAGTTTGAAAACTTCAAAAGGAAACTTCTCTTGAACATATTGGTGACACGACTCCAAAATTTGGCAGTATTTGACATCAAGGGATTAGAGGTCATGATGACATGGAAAAAAGTAGACGAGAGGTTAAAAAATATTACCCAAACCCATGGAGGAAAAAAATGACGAAATTGGATGTCTCCAACCTAACACAAATGTAGATGAGTGTCATGTTCAAGAGCGACATACTGCCGACAAGACTGAGAACTTGTTCCATTTTCCCCCACCATTGCTAGTGAGTACCCCAATTATTTTTGGAAACAATCTTGAAGGGGATAGCATGTGCTTATCATATAAGTTTGTCTTCGGACAAATCCATCCTAATACATTTTACGAGCCTTAGGAAGGAGGAACTCGGTTACGTCATGGTGATGATATCCGATGTCATTTAGGTTTTAACGACTTTGAAAAAATAAGAACTTAGAATCTTTTCATGTTTAGAGAGTTTGAAAATAAGCGGAAAAGAAAAATCTAGTTGGTCCCTTTTCGTAGGTAGTCTCACAGATCCGAAAAGGTAGAAAAATATGTCTGAGAGAACCTCTTAGTCGTGATAGGCTGAGGTATTCCTTTTTCGTAAATAATCCATCCCAACCTGAAAAAGGGGTAAACATATACTGGGTAGATAGCATTTCACAACCTTTTAATGAGTTCAAAACGACAAGAGTCTTGGAAATATTTTCAATTTTTGAGAGTCATAAAAGAGCTAAAACATGACTCCAGGGGTGTCCTTTTTGTGCTTTTACCGAGTCCGAAAAAGTATAAAATACAACTCGTTACTTCATCACCGTTACATTGAGGACCTGTTGCTACACAAAAAACACATGTAAAGCCTATTTTTCGAGATATAATAGAAAAATGATCGAAAAATATGCCCAAAAACCTAATTAGGGTTTTGAAAAGTTTATAAAATGCCAAAAATAGTAAAAACAAATTACTTTTCACTTTTACCTCTTGTGAGCACTTTTACCCTTTTCATTGTGATTTTTTGGAGCTAACAGCAGACAATCTAGAATGCCAATCATGGATCCATCTTTTCCAGGTAAGAGCTCATATCCTTGCCTGCATTTTGATGTAAATTTCATTGTCTACAACTCAATTTGTAGATAAGTGGAGGGGTTTTGTGTAAATTAGGGCGTGATAGTCGGTGCAGGTTTTGAGCACGGACTCGCGCCAACCTAACTTGAATCCAAACGGGAGCGCACCACTTGGCACAACTATTTTTAAAACAGTTGCGCCAACCGTGGCCACAAATTTTAGCTTGTCAATTCAAACAATTAGCCCATTTTAAATGCTCAAATAGCAAATGATTTGACTAATGATGACCCCATCGATGTTTTTGCAGGTGTGAAAGAGAAAAATGGTGATCGAATGGAAGGAAAGAGAACATAGTGAAGAATATGAACAAGCCTTGGGCAATGTAAGATGCATGGAAGTTCTAGGGACTGCGGGCTTAAGAAATTCTTCATGGCACCATGTCTCTGAGATCAACCAGAGCTATTACAATACTTGATTAGTGTATGGGACATTGATCAGGAAATATTCATAATTCATGATCAAGAACTAGAGATTGAGGTCTCAGATGTTTACTTCATAACTGGATTGTCATGGAGGGGGGCAGTACCAATCCTGACAGGTACCCGACCTACAATGGAAAATACGAGCATGGTCATCGATAGAGTGTGCCGAGGTGTGAGGAAAGGATCCAAGAGCGGGAAGGTGGATATCCAAACTATTCCCGATTTGGCACTAAAAGTAGTGCTATAAACCATCACGTGAGATACGGGATCTCAGGCTCCGCATGAGGCCACAAAAACACAGTTACTTCTTGCATTAGATTGCATGGTACCAACTCACTACAACTAGGCAGAGGCAGTAATGATCAACATGAAACGCTAGTTGACAAAATGCAAGAATGGCAAGCTGAAACAATTTGGCTATGGTCCATATTGGTACCATTCATCTTGGAACCATTACCAATATTCCAACTTCAGGAAGTGATAGTTCCTACACCACTAGCCAAGGAGCCACAAATGGTTCGTTGGGCGGATTTTATGCTAAGATCAGGACGCGATCAACAGATGTCCTGGAGACCGGATTTCTTCGAGTGGAATGGCCCTATTCTAGCATGGAATTTACCGATGATGTAGATCTCCCACTCCTAGAAGGAGAGGATTGGGATGAAGCATTGGGTAAGACTCGTTTTTTGATTTGATGAGTATTATGATTTTTTAATTATATATGTTATGATGTTAATCCATGTATTTACAGAAGTCGGCCCAAAATGACCTGCAAGAATTTCTCCAATAGCACGACGAATTCCTCGCGATTTTAATGTGGCCCCTCATGGTGAGGGAAGCGAAGAGGAGGAAATCATACACAACCTAGAGGGACTCACGAGTAGGATCCAAAACTATGCAAGATTCGATGATGTTCCTCGCGCGTACCAGAGACAGACTTCAGGGGTGTCAAATCATATTCATCGCTTATTGAGGCAGCTTGTACAGGCAATGCCATCCTATCATGAGAATCACACTGACTAGACACGTAGGCTTTTATTTCTGCATATTTTTTTTAGATACATGATGTCTCAGGATGTAACCAAACATACATATTTTTTGAACTTATGATGCACGTGGACGCAAATACTCGATATTATATATACATCTATTTTCTTTTATGAATCTTATTATGTGATGATGATGGTTTAAAAATTATGTAAATATCTATCTAATACAATATTGGCTACTGTATCAGTTAATGCATTCATTCGTCTAGGAATATGTTGATATATGATGTAATCAAAATGTCTTTCCAGTAAACAAACACGTAAATACAACCTTAATAGTTGAATATTTCTAACAGAATAATGCCCATTAAGCTGAAGAACAACAAGCTGGGAATCTAGGTTAACAATCAATGCATGAATGTCATGAGAAATGGCCTCGGTTAAGAGTTCAATGACAGTACTATATTAAACGACATTGTTTGTAGTTCGTCCTAGACAAATACCTTGAAGGTCTATCAACTCACCATTAGGATTATAAATCACCCAAGCTGCAGAAGACAGGTTCTGGGTACTGCGGGAGGCACCATCCACAAAACCGGCATAAGGAGTAAAAAACATCTGCACAATAAGCAATGACCCAATAAGTAGGAAAACGCTCGCAAAGCACACCAAGCAAAAAATGTACAAAAAATGAAAAAACACTTATGTAAAAAAGAAACATGTGCGAGAAACTCATGCATAATATTTTTTGAGATACAACCCATTTCTGGGGTGATCCAGAGGATAACCTTCAAAATCAATTAGCTCATAAGCCCCATTATGCAAAATGCACTTAACAATGTAGGGCCCATGCCACATGGGTTGGAATTTGCCTGCGCCTAGCTTATTTTGAGCTTGGTCATAAAGGAGGACAAGGTCTTCTTTTATAAATGAATGAGGGGAAACTGACTAGTTAAAATGAGCTTTGACCCCCTTTTTCCGTGCTTCCATGACAACAGCAACAAAGCGTCTAGTTTCAACAAGCCTCTCTAAATATAGAATACGCTCTTCTTCTGGTGAGGTATTCGACAGCAATTCAACAACTATCTTGAGAGAAGGGATTTCACATTCAATCAGAAGGGTAGCTTCCAGACCATAGACAAGCTAGAATGGAGTGAATTTGGTCACATCCTTCACTGAGGTTCAGTAAGCCCAAATCTTTGAAAACAACGTGAGATTCCAGTTTGACTTGTGCATCCAAATCGTATGTTGAAGCATAGTGACGAGAATTGTTTTCACAGCTTAAACCTAGCCATTGGCCCGAGGGTAGTACGACATTGAGCTGTCGTGACACAGACCCAACTTAGAAGTCAACTCAGCGATCATGTAATGATGAAAATGAGAACCATGATCAGTAACAATGGCTTGAGGGACACCAAACCTAGTAATGAAATGATTGAATAGAAATTGTGCGGCTGTCTTACCGTCAACTGTAAGTGTAGATATTACTTCGACCCATTTTTTGAAGTCGTCCATGACTACGATAATATAAGAATGCCCCTTGGCTGAGTGAGGGTTACACATCATAAAATCGATGCCCTGCTTCACAAATGGACCAACGGTAATGATAGGATGAAGATGTGATGGTGGTGCGCGCATCTTGCGCTGATAGATCTGGAAATCGTGACACTTACAGAAAGCAACAATGCAATCTTTAAATATGGTGGGCCAGAAATAGCCAGCAAGAAGAATCTTCTGTGCAGTAGCATATCTAGACATGTGACCACCACAGGCTCCACTGTGGCAATCATTAAGGACCTTTTCAACCTCCTTGAGAGTCAAACACCGGTGGAGAATGGAATCAACTCTGATGCGGTAGAGAGTATCTCCGACTATGCAATAAGGTTGCGAATGATGGTAGATGCATCGACGAGCATCCTTTGTTAACTTAGATGGAAAGGTGGAAGTCTGAAGATATACAATGATATCATTGTACCAAGGATCGAGGGTGCTAATAAGGAAAAGTGTGACATTTGGAATGCGTTCCTCAGAACCAGATGGAGCAGAATCAGAAGGGAGAGTGCATATCATATTGGTGAAGACCAATGACTTCTTCGAATTGGCGGTAGTGAACTCTAAATCGAACTCTTGGAGGATAACAATCCACTTCAAGTATTTTATCCACGGGAACAATATTGGAAACCCATTATATCAAGGGAATTAGATAGATAAAACCAACTCGAATAATTTTTTCAACTTCACCTTTAATGCGACACTTTCTAGGGTGCACGAGAATGAAAGCGGCGACGAAAAAGCTTCACACCCAGATAGTGGGAATTTCATGCATCACTATACTCGGATCGATGTGGGGATCTCTTCGTAAGACCAAGCGAAAACATTTAAAAATCGCGAGAAGAGACTAGTATAGACCTTGATCTCATCGGGAGAACGGAGTCCCTTTTGTATGGATGTTCTTGAAAACTTGTATGGATTAATGAAGATGTCGATAGGCATCATTTGTGTGATGTTTCCCAAGTTACCTTGAAAAGACTTAGTGTGTCAAGATGGGCATACGAGAGCGAGAGAGAGGAACCGAAGTGAACCTCTCGAGACAAGTAGACATGGCCCCAAGGCCAGGCATGAAAGAGGAATAATGATGACTATTGTCCTAAAGAGGATCCTCAAAAGACATAGTTTCCATGATGGCCTCATCAGAAGGAAATATATCCTTTAAAGGATTAGTCAAATCTGAATCGCTGAGCTAAGGGGATTGAGAACAAGTGTCAAGAGACATACTCAAAGGAGCATGATTAGAGGGCAGAGGATCCGAAGCCGAAATAAGTTCACAATAATCAATCTCTATGGGACTTAACACATCGAATCTCCAAACGAATCAATCTGCTCAGGTGAAAGGATGATCCATGGTTCAGAAGACCTAGAGATCATGTTAACCTGAGCAGTGTTGGGTGGAGGAAGAGGAAAAAGTCCCATGAGGGCAGGATCTTTGAAAATACCTGGCCCTATTCTCTCATAAGGTGTAGGAATTTGATCTACGTATGGAACATTGCTCTCGGAAGACGAAGAAGTGAAGAAATAAAATTGATCGACAATGATGATCTTTCCTTCGTATGGAAATCGAAGAACACAAAAGAGAGTGGACGAAATGCACAACATGGCGTGAGTCCAACTGCGACTGAGGAGAATATTGTAATTGAGCTTGGCGTCAATGACTTCAACCTCAATG
Organism: Pinus albicaulis; assembly: GCA_034641835.2. Classification (NCBI taxonomy): domain Eukaryota; kingdom Viridiplantae; phylum Streptophyta; class Pinopsida; order Pinales; family Pinaceae; genus Pinus; species Pinus albicaulis. Next base: position 235,136,737 of record CM076569.1, on the reverse strand, counting down.
TTAACTGTCTTCCCTTCTAACATGATGGGTAAACTAACGAGAACACCGAGAGGGAGAGATTCCCTTCCATCAAAGGCTTCTAGATAATTTGGAGATGAATTGAGAGCTGGAGAACGTATGGATTTCCAACAGGAAGATGACATGACGCAAGTAGATGCACCCTCGTCTACGACCGCTCAATGAATATTATTTCCATTTATCCCAACTTGGATGATCAGCGCAAGCTGGTGAGGGAAATGCGGGATGAAATTTTCCAAATTGAAAGTGATAAGGCTCGAATCAGTGGGATCAACCCCACCAATGGCAGATAAAAAAGCTTTCCGTTGAGACAGAAAACTCTAAAGCACTTCCAATGCAAACATAGAAAATGGCGCTTGAGCCAAATCCTCAACAATACTATAATGCTGAGTAGCATAGGCATTAGGATTGTAGGAAGAATTATGGAGTACACCTTTGGAGGGTGGCCATACAACGGGCTCAGTACTGGGCATTTCAATCTGAAGAGGGCCAGAAGAACGCAGGGGAGGAGGACCATCAACGACTTCCTTCCCTGCTTCTTGACGTGGTTCGGTATAATATTTTGATCGGGTAGCAATAGAAATGGATGCAAGACCATTCATCATGAAAACCTAAGAGCCAAAAGGGGCAGAAGTCTGAGGTTGCTCTTCCAACTGAGTCTGCTATGATGGAAATGATTCTTTGAGAACAACTGGAGTGCCTTGGGTGCCTTTGAGAAATTGACTCACCTCGGCCCATCAGGGACAGTCCTTGGTGTAATGCTTGTTGGACATTGGGTTCAACGCTCCCCGTGTGTTTCGCAACATGGACTAATTGCCTCTCGTGGATCCTAACTCTAGCGATTGTAGCAGAGACTAAAGCCTACAGGCTTTGGTCTAATCGCAATCATGATTCCAACAAGTGGTATCAGAGCGCCAGGCCTCGGGTTCGAAATTCACTTGGCTCGCATTGGCGGGGGATATGGTTGGACATTGGGTTCAATGCTCCCCATGTGTTTCGCGACGTGGACTAACCGCCTCTCGTGGATCCTAACTCTGGGGATTGTAGCAGAGACTAAAGGCTGTGGGTTTTGGCCTAACGGAAATCCTGATTCCAACAATGCTTTTCATCACAAATCAGACAAGGGTATTTCGGTTTACGTTGCGAACCATTATCAGCACAAGATTTCTGAGAATCCTGTTTCGAGGTATCAACTTTGGCTTTACCTTTACCCTTCTTTTTACCCTTTGAAGTTTTATCTGCTAGATTGGACTAGATGACATTCACTTCCGCGGTTTTACCAGAATCAGGGGTGTCTGAGAAGTAGTATCATTGGAAGGAGTATATTTTTTCTTCACAGGATTTGAAGAGGAAAACTTCCAAGAATTCTGAGACAGAGAACCGATGATACCTTCAACAGATGGTGTCACCGGTGCTTTGGAAGTTCTAGGTCAAGGAGCATCAGGCAAGAGTTTGTACAACATGCCAGACAAAGAGTATACGAGATCAAGGTACTGGGCACACACGATGGCTTGTTCCTCAGTAACGCATGCCCCCATAGCAATGTCCTTAGCACTCAAAGCAATGAAGGAGGTAGTGAACCAGTAAGTTAGAAGTTGATCAAGAATCTCAAACTTAATAAAATTATTACGACACCTCCATTCATGAATATGATCAGAGATATGGGTAGCTCAATCTTTCTTCAAGGATGTGAGGAGGTGTGTCCCAGTCTCATATCGAACTGGTAACTGAAAGTGCGTGAGGAATGCCATGGCTAAAGAGTTGAAATCTTGGAAGATGCAACGGGATAATTCGATGTACCACTTGGCAGCGGCACCAGTGATAGTCCATTGGAAAAGACAGAGTTAAATAGAATCGTCAACCCAAGAGTTAGTGGAACACCAAATATGGTATGTCATAACATGCTCTTGGGGGTCTTCTCCGGGCTTACCCTCAAATTTGGGACAATCACCAGGTATTTTGGTCGGAACTGGAGGCCAATATGGGTTATGAAGGATAGGATCATTCGTCAACTTCGACACATTGGGCAGTTCCAACATAGCAAGGAAAGGTAATTGAGAATTGAAAGGCATTGCAAGTAATTGATAAAGACCAGTATTAGGATTCCACCTAGGTTGAGAGAAATTTTTCCCCCATATGTTTTGTCCTAAAGGATTCTATAAGGGTTATAAGCTTGATAATTCTACCCATAAATGGGTTGAGGACCAGGATATTGATTCTGAGCATACCATTGAGGTCCTGTCTGAGCAACATATGGATTTTGTTGCAGAATGAAAGCAGTGCCTTGAGGTGCAGTATACAACACTTGAGTCTGACCTTGAGGAAGATACACAGTGCCTTGAGGTGCATTGTGTACCATATAGGATTTACCTTGAGGGATGTAAGTAACACCTTGGGGCGCACTATATATGACCTTAGATTGACCTTGAGGAAGATAAGTGGCACCTTGAGGTTAAATGGGCTGCCCTTGGGGTGCAGGTTGACCCAGATACTAAGGTTGGATAGGTTGTCCCTGTAGAGCAGGTTGGCCTGGATGTTGGGAGCCACTGGGTTGCCCTTGTGGAAAATGTTGGCCCAATGGTTGGGATGGGCCAGGTTGCCCCTAAAAACAAGTTTGACCTGGCGCAGGACTATAGGTTGTCCTTGTTGCACAAAATTTTCGCCTTGCGGAACGTAAAGCTCATGCTGTTGCACAAAAGGTTGTTCTTATGGTGGATATATTTCCCCCCTGGGAACATAAGATGCTCCTTTTTTAATGTGAGGTTGACCAGGAGGACCGTAGGGTTTTCCTTGTTGGACTGAAGGTTTTCCCTGTAAGGGTTGTCCTTGCGGACCATAAGGTTGTCCCTGTGGACTAGAGGTTTTTCCCTGTAAGGGTTGTCCTTGTGGACCATAGGTTTGTCTCGACTAGTATATGACCTGATTGGGATCAATTGGAGGAAAATAGACAAGATTACCATATATTTCATAATGATGCAGAGGATTACTAGAAGTTTGTAGTTGCTGAGAACCTCGAGAAGCGGAATTCTGTTGTTGAATGGCCAATAGATACTCATCGAATGTCAAACCTCCAAGAATGGAGGTAGAAACCATAGGCGCACTACTAACAGGTTGGGTTCCTGAAACTTGAGGATGTGATCCACTCATGGTGGGCCTAACAGGTACCATAGGATCAATAAAAATGGACCTTCGAATAGCAAAAGACACTGTGGATGATTGAGTCATACAGACAGCCAACGTGGATGAAGTCACACAGACAGTGTGTTGGACCAGAACAGAGGTTAAAATCGTCGATGTCATGGGGGTCGAGGGTGATGCCCTCGATAACAAGATTTTCGAGCTCGCAGAGTGAGTCTATGTATCAAACCATATTGGGTTTTGATACAATGATGCAACGATAAAAATAATCTGGCCCAAAGTATAGTAACCGCAAGAGAGAGATACTGGCTGTGAAGAAGGTTGACTTGAGACATAAGGAAAACTCTCCGGAGGGAGCTGATGATATCCTCTAGAAACATAAAGCTCTTCACTACTTACAGGACTCAAAGAATCAATGTCGGATGAAGCCACTTGATCATCGGAAAGGCGATGAACAGTGGCTAATAAATATGGTTCCGAAGTAAGAGGAGGAAACTCTTCCTCGTTCCAAAAAATAGACCAAGCGTCCTGAGGTTTCCAGTTGATATCAAATGGCTCTTCAAGAGGAGATTAGGTAGCGAGAGGTAAGATACTTGGAAGAAGAGACTTCCAGAAATCGACAGACCTAGTGGGTTGAGATGCTTCCGAAGAAACTTTAGGAGAAAGATCACCACTAGGAGGTAACGAAGAGGATGAAGGAACTGGTCGTTCCACCACTATGACTATATTTCAAAACAGGAGGGAAACGAGATAGCCTATTCGAGGCTTCAAGATCAAACACTAAGGAAATACTTAAAAACAAGCCAAGAAAACATCTTTAACGGGCATGTGATCGTAGGCAATGAATTTTATGACATTGAAACGAAATTCTGCTATTTCATGTTTTAAGCACCAAGAAACAGGAAAAAGGTGACTCTAGTCACTTTCAGGTTGAACGAGTGTGAAAGGACAAGTGCTTGATGATCTTTTCAATTTTAGAGTCACGAAAAGACCAAAATGACTACTCAGGGAATCTAAGCAAGAGGGTGTACCAAGTTTCAGTGAACTGCAATATACACCTTGGTGATCAAATGAAAGAGAAATGACCAAGGACTTGACGTACGTGTAGGAAGTCTCCCTGAATGTTGTGTTCAGTGTATCACGGTTACAGGGCGGAAAAATTGACTTCCTATGGATAAAGGATTACAACCTATGAGGGTCTCCCTTTATATACTCGACGGTACAGGGAGCACAAGTCCGTACTAGTGCTGTCTAAATCCATATGGCGAACGATAGCTACTAGGTTTAACGACGCCGGAACACGTCACTAGCCTAGACCTCTAAAATATGTGTGTTAGGTTTCAATTCTTCCTTAGGTTTATTGAATTCGTTTTAAAGTTGATCTTGAATTAATGCTATGATTTCAAGGCCTTACCGAATGTGATCTCGAATCCTAAATGCACAACTACATACAAAAATAAAATCATTCCCATTCAATGAAAGCTAGCTAAGAGAGGGATATTAGTTCATAACAAAGCAACGATCAATTGAAAATAAGAGAATTTCACTAATGCATCTAAGACAACCAAAGAAGAAAACGAAAAGCTCTTTCCTTGTTCACAAGAAGCTACTAATGCAAAATAACGTTTTTCATTTTCAATTTAAGCAAAATAATGCAAATTTTTGTCTTTTTGGATGGATGATAAGAAAAATGCATTGTTACACTAAAAATCAAAATGAACACTAGTTTTGAGCATTTCGAATATAACGATCTAAAGTAAAGAGACCAATATAATACAAACATGAAACACACTCAAAAAAGAGATGCAATCTTTCAAGAAAACAAAGGCTTTCGAACCAATTCAATGAGAAATGTAATATATGCTCACAGTGACAGATGGAGAGCTAAATGAAAACAAAGGTGATCATTCAAAAACCCAATGACACAAAGAACCAAAATAAAAGCTAAAATAATCAATCCACGAACTGAAATGAAAAAGACTAATGTGACTCAAACTCAACTCAGAAGGCTCAGTGAGGAGAGGATCGAACAAGTGGCACAAGGCACTTAGAAACCTTAGAATGAAAAACTCCACTAATAAGATGATGGAAAAATAGCTGAGAAGAACGAGACAGCAGGGTCAAAAAATTCCTAGTGGACCAATCAAAAGACAAAAATCCAATCCAAAGGCAAGAGAAACTGACAAAACTCAGGAAAAAAGGATAAATTTAATCTAACAAGATTCAACGCGTCTGTTTAGCTGTAATCCACGCTAAACAGGCATTGGTGCACCCGTGACACAAGCAACAAGCACCAATCGGTGCGATTGTTCAAGAAAAAGCAGTGCCGAGCTAGAAATCCATGGAAAAAATAAAAACCACTGAGCAGAGGTCAGACTTGACACTTTGGGACTAAACAGGGTGGCTGAAAACAATCAGACAGGTCAAATAAAGCAGAAAAATGACGAAACGACGAAAGTCAAATTGATAAGAAAAACACTAGATGAATAACAAGAGATGAAAAACACATTGATATCCCCAGTATGGCTGCCAACTTGTTGTGTAGGTAAATCCCCTTTGCAGACAGAGGCGATACCTCTAGCCCTAGGGTGGGTCTAGCAGTAAGTGGACATGCTAATCCTTTAGATTCCTAGTTTATGAATGAAACTAAGTCAGGATAGATGACCTACCTTTATTCCAATGCAGTTGTCATAGCTGTGGTAGTAGTCTCCTGATCTTCATCTTGACACATCACGGTCCTTCAGCGGTAATACTCAGGTTCCTGCACAAGGATCAGAGAACAATAACAACATACGAAAACATACTTGAATCCATAACTATTTAATTGGTCAAGGAGAATTAAATGTATTGCACAAGATTAAACATATCAAATGAAAAATGGGAACCAAAACATCAGTCATGTATTAATAAGTAGAGAGAAAGAGTTTACAACCAAAAGAGCCTTGACATTGCAGCCTCCTTCGATGGGTCCAGTCAAACACGTCTCAAGAATTCATCAGGGAATTGGAGTTGGTGAGGCAATAAGCCTAGACTCTCTCTGGACAATGGATTCCTCTTTGATCTATATCACACCAGCTAAAGTAAGGACTGTTCAGCTAGCTGCAACTATATGATAAGGGTGTATTTATAGGAGAGGAGGAGGTGGTTTTGGATTCCTCATAAGGTGGAAGGGAGTCCTTATCCTTTGGGGAGTTTCTCAAATGTATGAAAGGTCTTCGACGTTATTTAGTCAAACAAATAATGCTGACTCCACTAACGAAGTGGTTGGGAATGGAAACTTCACTTCTATTTTAAAAAACTTTCCAAAAACAGCTTGGCGTGGGCAATCCACTGAGACAGAGCACCAACGAGTGCGAGGCCCAGTGTTAATTTATGTATGGGTGCGAGGCCATAACTGCCTACCAGCGCCGACCCAAAATCATATGTTTTTGAGAGCCTGATCCAGGAATAGTCAACAGAGGAAATGTTCTTCTCATGCCAAGGGATGCAATGAAACTTTTTTCAATGTATGAAAATACACAGAAGTCATTGAAATGGTCCTCCAATGTGCGGGATGGGGATTGCAGGGACAATGACAAAATACTGTGTAACACCCTTGCACCCTCTCTCCATCTCTCTCTTCTTCGCTCTCTTTACCTTCCGTCAATATCTCTATCTCCCTTTGTATCTCTATATCACCCCCAAAACATACACTCTCTTTCTTCAATATATCTATCTATCCCTCCCTCCCTCCTCCTCCTCCTCCTCCTCCTCTCTCTTTCTCTCTCTTCCCCTTCTCTACCTATGCCATGCTTATCTCTCTTTCCTCATGTTGTCCCCTCTCCCTCTCTCTCCATCTTCCTTATCAATCCCCCTCTCTGTCTCCACCTTTCAATCTCTATGTCTTTCTTCTTTCCTCCATCTATCTCCCCCCTATCTCCCCCTCCAACTTCATCTCTCTTTCCCTCCCTCTCTCCACTCTCTCACATCCTCTCTCGTCCTTCCTCTCTCTCCTTTTCTCTCCCACCTTTGTCTCTCTCTTCACCCTCCAACTCTATTACTATATCCCTCTCTCTATCCTTCTCTCTCCTTCTCCCCCCCTTCTCTCCATATCTCCTTCTTTGTATCTTTATCTCACCCCCAAACATACACACTCTCTCTCCATCTCTCCCTTATCACTCCCTATCTCTCTCTGCTTCTCTCTCTCTATGTCTTTCTTCCTCCCTCCCTCTCTCCCCCTGAAAATCTATCTCTATATCCCCCCTTCTCTCCTCATCTCCCCTCCTCTCTCTCATCCTTCCTCTCTCCCCCTTTCTCTCCTACCTCCCTCTCTCTTCCCCCATCACTCTCTCTCACTCTCTCTCTCTCTTTTCCCTTATAATATTAATATAATTATTTTAAATAGGATTATAAATCGACATCTATAGTGAAATCAATACATTTTGTGCAAGCAATCTAATAGGATTAGAAATCACCATCTACACTGAAATGAATGCATTTAATGCAAGCAATAATATAGGATTATAAATCATATACATTGAAATAAATGCATACAGTGAAAGGAATCAAATAAAATTATAAATCAACATCTATGCTAAAATCAATGCATCTAGTGCAAGAAATCAAATGGGATTAGAAATCACTGTCTACACTGAAATCAATACATTTAATGCAATCAATCAAATAGGATTAGAAATCATCTACATTTAAATCAATTCATATAGTTCAAGAAATCAAATATCATTATAAATAAATATCTACACTAAAATAAATGCATCTAGTGCAAGCAATCAAATAGGATTAGAAATCGTTGTCTACACTGAAATCAATGCATATAGTGCAAGAAATATTCTTCCCTCTATTCCACCTCCATCTATATTTATATATCCCTCCATATCTCCTCCTTTATATCCCTATATCACCCCCCCAAACACACACGCTCTCTCACTCCATATCTATAAATATTGGTGTCCCTCCATCTCTCTCTCCATCTCTCTCTTCACCTTCCATCAATATCTCTATCTCCCTTTGTCTCTCTATATCACCCCAAAAACATACACTCTCTTTCTTCAATCTATATATCTATCCATCTCTCCTCCTCCTCCTCCTCCTCCTTTCTCTCTCTCTCTCTCTCTCTCTCTTCCCCTTCTTTTCCTCTCCCCCACTTCTCTCTCTTTCCTCTTGTTGTGCTCTATCCCTCTATCTCTCCACCTTTATCTCTATGTATTTCTTCTTACCTCCCTCTCTCTCCCCCTCCAAATTCATCTCTCTTTCCCTCCCTCTCTCCACTCTCTCACATCCTATATCTTCCTTCCTCTCTCTCCCTTTCTCTCCCACTTCTCTCTCTCTCTCTCTCTCTCTCTCTCTCTCTCTCTCTTCACCTTCCAATTTTCTTACTATATTCCTAACTCTCTCCTTCTCTCGCCCATCCTCTCTAACTATCCTTATTTGTATATTTATCTCACCCCCAAACATACACACTCTCTCTCCATCTCTCCCTTGTCACTCTCTCTCTCCCTCTCCACTTCTCACTCTATATGTCTTTATTCTTCTCTCCCTCTCTTCCCTTCCAACTCTATCTCTCTATCCCTCTCTCTCCCTCCCTCTCTCCTACTCTCTCTTAGTTCTTCTCTCTCATCCTTCCTCTAGCCCCCTTTCCCTCCTACCTCCCTCTCTCTTCCCCCATCACTCACTCTCTCTCTCTCTCTCTCTCTCTCTCTCTCTCTCATTTACCTCCAATCCTCTCTCTTACCCCATCACTCTCCTCCTCTCTCTCAAGCCCTTTTTCTTACCATTCCTCTCTCTCTCTTTCTCTCCTACGTCCCTCTCTCTTCCTCCATCGCTCTCTCTCTCGAATCCTCTTTTTATCTCTTTTTATTTTTTCTACAATATCTCACTTTTCCCTCCAATAATCTTTATCTCTCTCTCTCTCTCTTCCCTCAAATCCTCTTTATTCCCCCATATCTCTCTCTCTCTCTCTTCAACTATGTTACTATATCTCTCCATAGCTCCTTGTCTCTCCTTCTCTACTCCCTTCTCTCCATCTATCCTTATTTGTCTCTTTATCTCACCCATAAACATACACCTGCTCTCTCCATCTCTCCCTTGTAACTCCCTCTCTCTCTCCACTTTTACTCTCTATGTCTTTCTTCTTCCCTCTCTGCCTCCTCCTCGAACTACATCTCTCTATCCATCCCTCTCTCCTCCTCTCTCTCCATTTATCTCCTACCTCCCTCTCTCTTCCCCCATCTCTCTCTCTCTCTCTCTCTCTCTCTCCCCCTTCCATCCTTATGCCTCCCTCTTCCTCTCTTACCATTCTCTACCTCTCTCACTCCTCTCCCTCTCTCCCTCTCTCCCTCTTCATTCCTTCTCTCCCCTCTCCTTCACTTTATCTCCATATCTCCCTTGTGACTCCCCATATATCTCCACCTCTATCACTCTATATCTTTATTCTTCCCTATCATAGATATGTAGAGTTAATATATATAATGATATATTAATATATATTATAATATAACAAATTTAATATTGTATTAATCCAATTTTATTAAATTTAATAATATTACTATTATAATATATTAATATGGATATTATATTTAATAATAATAATAATATTTTAATATTAGTATTAGGGTTAATAATTTTTTTTTTGCATGTCATTAATAATAATTTGGCGCATGGTATTTGGCTGATAGGCTTCACCTAAACAAAACCTCTTTCTTTAGTGTTAATAATTTTAAAGAGGATTATGGAGTAAATATAAAAAGAGGTTTTATTTATTTACTATACCTTTGGTTTATTTATATTTTATGTTATTTAGCCCATGGTATTAAAAATGTGTTTGGCCCACAAGCTTCACCTAAATAAAACCCCGTGGTATTAAAAAGGTATTTGGCCCACAGGCTTCACCTAAATAAAACCTTTTTTTATTTATTTACCATATCTCTGGCTTATTTATATTTTATTTATTTACCATATGTATTTTTTGAGTATTCGTAAACCTCTTTATATTTTAAATTTATATTGTGTTTATACATAATAATAATTATATTGATTTTTAAATAGGTTTGACATTATATTAAAGACTTTAAATGTTAAACATTACGTTTAAGTTTACATGTTTACAGGTTTACGTGAGATCTACCCCATATTGGGTTGTAGAGCACTTCTCAGCCCAATAAGTGCAAAGATGGATCAAATCTATTGCGATACAAATAAGATGGATTAGTGACTATCAAACTTAACTTCACAAGTTTATATAAAATGATTTTATTTTATTTATTTATCATTTTTTTCTTATCTGCATAAAGGGGAGAGGTTGATTTTTTTTAACGTTATTAGCATTTACAAAATGTAATTTCATTTTTTTTAAATTCTAAAAAAAATAATACACATATTTTTTAGTTTTAATGGAAAGCATTATAGCACAAAATGTGGTAAAAATATTTCAAAATAATACACATATTTTTTAGTTTTAATGGAAAGCATTATAGCACAAAATGTGGTAAAAATATTTCACTCTCACTCCAAGGTATATGTGTGTGTGTGTGTGTGTGTGAGAGAGAGAGAGAGAGAGAGAGAGAGAGATGTGAGTTAGTATCAAAACATTCACTTAATCATACATCTCATATTGCCAAAATTTAAAAAATCATAAAATTAACTTAATTATAATGTTGGTATTGTTGTAGTTATTGTTGTTGTTATTATTATTATTATTATTATATGACTCAAACATATATACATTTAAACAAATATGTAACAAGGACATGTAACACAATTCTTAATTGGTCCACATGGTGTAGTATAGATGGTGATTGTAACAATTATGATTCATCAAACTCTTGCACAATGCTTAGGATAAAAAATATATTAACTACACTCCTTTACCTTGTACAATCTTACAACGAGTAATTTATTATATACAAAGTTTACATATATTCGTACGAGAGGTCACTATTAACACTTGTAGTTTTGCAAATTGTTATTATTATCATGACTCATACGAATGTATACAAATACATACTCAGAGGAATTTTGAGGTCTAAAAAGGGTCTCCTAAGGAAATTATAAAATAATGATGAAAATAATAAAATAATATTAGATTGCATCATTAAATTTTAGAGGGAAAAAAGAAAAAACTATTTTTTCAACTCGTATTTTCAACTTATCTCCTTATGGGTCTATTCAAATTTCAAGCGGGAACACTCATTGGATGCATAATTTGATTCCACATTGAAGAGTACCCATGTTGCATACTTTAGATGGATCTTGCTACATGAAAAATGAGAAATACATTAAAAACATGATTGCAATCACATTTTCATGTATTTCTCATTTTTTGTGTATAAGTGTCCATCAAAAGTATGTAACATGGGTACTCCTTGGACGAGGAATTAATTTTTACATCCAATGAGTACTCCCACTAGAAATTTGAGTAAAACCTTAGGGATATAATTTCAAAATACAAGTTGAAAAATAGTTTTATTATTGTATTATTTTTTAATATTTTTACTTTTTTAATCCAAAAATAGTGATTCGGCCCCCATGGTTGATATCATCATATTCAATCCTATTGGTTCTTATAAGTTTATTTCGGCTGTACATTTTTCTTAGGATTCCCATTTTAGACCTCAAAATTCCCCTAATGCCATGGAATATGATGGACATAAGTTCGTTTTTGCTAGTTGTACATGTACTTGGTGGTAATTATTGTTATTAGGGTATGTTATTAATGTTATGCCAATTAGTGGTCATCGCCAGGAGACTCTCATCCATACCATTGGTTTGTCACTTCACATCCATTACACTTGATATGAAAATTTATATTTCACCTTATGCCAGGTACTATGTTCTTAATTTAATTAATTATGTGATGAAATCTCCAACAATCTATTCCAAGTGTTTGAGAAAGAGTTGGTGTTCCATCGAAATTAGGACACATGGATGGTGTTATGGCCATGGATTCATTCTTAATCTGACGGCTTGGACTAACCAGAGGGTGGTTAGGGTATTACTCCCATCGAAACCCTTGACATATCCTTCATTTTCTTCTGCCTCTGCACCGGTTCTTCTCTACGGTCACCAACGATTACAACACCATTCAGGAACTTTCTTCCACAATGTGATCACTGTGAGCTTCATTGACCAGTTCGGTGCATTAATCTATTCATTCTTACTCATAACCTCCGATATGAGGTATATTTCTTTGCAACCCTTGGCAGTTTGTAATTCTAGTGTTCAAATGGTGGTTGGAAAACTTAGGTAATTGTTTTCTAACTGTTTGGCATTCATATTATCTTTATTTGAACAATTTTTTCCATTTCAATGAGTTGAATCACCCTTTTATTATAGTTGTAGGGTTTATGGTTTGACAGGGGACCCTACTTTTTCAGGTTAAATTCCTTACTGTGCATATTCAGAGTTTATACGAAGTTATTTTTTTCTCTTCTAATAAGACTCATGGTCATCATTTCTATTTGGTTTATGCACAATATTACATGCTACCTGAATCTTGCATGTTTTGTGGTTTCAGTTTTCACCATGAGGGTTTAACAATCCTTTTCCTACTAGGTATTTATATGGCTCCACCATCTTCTTTGGCCCTTTCGGGCCTCGCTCTTCTACTGAATTTCTCACAATAAGAAATCCTCCTACACCTAGTTGGTCACTTACGCTCCATCAAGAGCTCATGGCTTTTCTTCTTGTTTATATATATAATTTTAGTTATTTATCAACCTTAAGGATTTCCAGGAATGAAATGACCCTATCCATTCCGCCAAGGAGTGAAAGCTTCTCCAGTTAAATGGCTTATGGTGTATTTAAATTAAGAGTGTTTTTGTTAATAGAATTACTCTACGTGATCGTTGTTGTATAAGTCTCTTGATTGTTCCTCCTTATCCTAGAACAATGCATATGTTTTGGTGTTAGGAGAGATATAATGTGCCATGTATGTATATAATATTATTACAGTTAAGACTGTTAATTTCTTAACTCTATACCATGCAATGTATGGGTTCACATACATTGATTCTGATGCTATGTTACTGTCTCAATTAAAGGATTTGTGTACCCTTCGGGGTTTTTCGTCGTTTGTCGCATGTTATGGTAATTTTGTAGTTATGTATGTGTTCATTATATTGCTTACAAATTTCACAGTAGATGTTATGGTTAATTTTGGTTTGGGTTCAGAGTAAATCCTTATTATTCGAACCATTGTTTCTATTTCTTGACTATTTCATTTGAATAATGATATGGTTTCCTATTAAATGATTTTTACATACTAGATAAAACCCAATAGTGTATTTAATGATGATGACCAGACCCAACCTTTCAGCATAATTATTTAACTGTTTCCCTTTGTCTGTGATCATCATTTTTCCAAACTTGTAACGTACTGCCCGATCTGGGTCCATATTAGACTAATTGTTCTCTACATGTTTTTCTCTAACTTTTCATTTACTGGTACAAATTATTGCTACAGTTTTACCACTCTCTACTTTGAACGTCTCACAAAACCAATTACATAACAGACTTTAAGAATTACACCTAATTATGCATCTTCATAGACTTCCTATATATATATATATATATATATATATATATATGATAAAAAAAATAGGCAAACACAGATATTATAACTAAAATATTTCACAATCATAGTCTTTTAGCTAAAATAGACAGTCACAGTACCTGAATCATTCACAACTAATTATCTAAGTACTATAAAGCTTGATTAGGAAACTCAGCTAGAAGAGACATCCACCCTTCCAATGAGATCGACAATCATGTCCGAATCCCCCCCCCTTTACCAGTACAGCCTGTGACAACCTTTATCAACCCGACCTAGTTGCAGACCTCAAAACCTATTCCAAGTTCAGTCTTGCGTGGGTCTGGAGGGTATTCCACTAGATCTAGGCCCAAATCTAGAATAATCCTCCCTTGCAACTCCAGATTGCAATCTTAGTTATGGTCTCTTCTCTCTTTTCTCGTTTTATTTTGAGGGTAGAACCCCTCTCCTTCCAATTGAGACTCCTTTTATCTCCAAGGAAGGGAAGCCAAGAACCACAACTATCTAAGTCTCTGATAGTTAGGTAACTACTACCAGGCCTATTCTCCTGAATTTCCATATCATCTCTCCTTAATTCTAATTAATGTAATTTCATGCATAACAGCAAAGAAATCTGATCACAAATAAAAATATATAAATCGATTTTTGAAATCATAAACTAACTCTTTTAGCTTAAAAACTTCTTTTAAACTTTACTAACAAAGTTCTGAATTGACTAGTTAATCAGTGAGTCATAACCAATAAACAAAGAATCACTGTATGTACTAAGGGGTTACATATCCCATTCCTTATGTGAACACCGTCCTCAGTATTCTTTGGATATTCTGAAATAACTTTGGGTAGGCCTCTCTCATGAATTCCTTGCCCTCCTAGATAGCCTCGTCCGGACTAAAGTGCTTCCACTGCACTTTAAACTGGGAGATGACTCGTTTCCGCAACGTAATTTCTCTCTGGTCAAGGATGCATTGAGGTTTCACTAGGAACTCTCCATCCAGTTCGACCTGTCAGGGTCAACATTTAATAAAATTAGTTATATGCATCTCTTTATTTAGACTAGAGTATTAATTATAAAATTACCTTGAAATTTTTCCATTGAATCATGTGCCTAGGATCATATACATATCGTTTCAGTAGTGATACATAAAACACATTATGGAATTTTATGTGGCTACGTAAATCTAATCGATAAGCCACTGGTCCTACTCACTCTAAGATTTGAAAGGAGCCACAAAATTGAGGGGCCAATTTTTCACAACTGGTCCATCTTAATGTGCTCTACTTAGGATTAATTCATACATATACATGATCCTCCAACTCAAATTCTCAATACGCCCTTTTTTTATCTGCATATGCCTTTTTTCGACCTTGAACAACCTTCAAATTATGTCAATTTTTCGTCACTTCCCGTTCCATGTCATCCACTATTTCCAGTCCCAACATCAATTTATTTTCAGGGTTGTTCCAATTTATAGGAGTTCTACATTTTATATCATATAACACCTTAAAGGGGCTCATCATTAGTCATTCATGATACCCATTATTATATGTGAATTATACTAAATGTAGATACTCCTCCCACTTACCGGGTTGTTGCATGACGTACATTCGTAACATATCCTCCAAAACTTGATTCACACATATAATTTTCCCATTCGCTTCCAGATATTATGAAATACTTAGCTGAATCTGAGTTCCCAATCCTGTAAATAAGGCTTTCCAAAATGCGGAAGTGAATTTCACATCTCGGTTCGAAATTACCAGCCTAGGAGTTCCATGTTGAATATTTCTTTCATAAAGATATCATCAATTTGTGCCACTTTATAATTGGATTGTACAGGAATAAAATGAGTTGATTTACTAAGTTTTTCCACTACAACCATTATTGAATAATTATGCATTTTTTATCTAGCAAATATAGTAATAAAATCAAGAGTTATGACCTCCCATTTCCATTTTGGTATAAGTATCAGTTGTAGAAGACCCACAGGATATTGGTGTTTAGCCTTGACCTGCTAACACTCTATGCATTTAGTTAAATATTCTACTATGTTCCTACACATTTCGGGAAAAAAACAATTCTTCTTAATTTCTGAAAGCTTTTTTTGGTATCCAGGATGAGTAGTGTAGGGTCTTCGATGAAATTCATGTAGGAGTGTTTGTTTTATAGAAATTTTATTTGGAATGTACAATATTCCATGAAAGGTCAATAGTTGATCCTCATTAACCTTGAATTTAGGCTACTTGCCTTGACTGTCATCTTGTTGTGCTTGTTTCCATAAGAATTTATATTTAGGATACCTTTGAGTAACTTCCTTTATTGATTCCTAAAAATTAAATTCAATTTTATTGTAGTGTAGTTCATATATACAGTGTATTCTTATACTTAACACATCCACAACACAATTTTCTTTTCCCTTTAAATGTTGGATCTCAAAATCAAATTCACTTAAAAAGGCATTCCATATTGCTTGTCGTGCATTCAAGGTGGCCCGCTTAAAATAACTAGTTAGAGTACTATGGTCGTTAAAAAAAAAAAAAATCCCAAAAGGTAATGCCTCTAGAAATTTAGTGCATGAATAACGACAGTTAGCTCTAAATCGTAGGAAAAGTACCTCTACTCATGCTCCTTCAATTTATGTGATTCATAAGAAATTAACTTACCTTCATGAGTTAATATTGTTCCAACTCTTTCCTGGCATGTGTTAGTGCAGACTACAAATTCCTTTTTTGGGTCTGCAATACTTAGCACTGGAGACGTAGTTAACGAGTGCTTTAAATGTTCAAATTTCTTTTGGCATTTGCTTGTCCAATTGAAACTCCTCCCATTTTTTTGTAAGGACATATTTGGATACATGATTCGAGAGAATCCATCAATAAAATGCTTATAATATCCTGACAGTACCATAAATGATCGTATATCTGCTATATTTTTGGGTATTAGCCATTCCATGATGGTCCAAATATTTTCTAGATCAACTACTATTCCCTCAACTGATATAACATGACCTAAATAGTGAATTAGATATTTATAAAAATCACATTTACTAAAATTTGCATATAATTGTTGATCCTGTAACACGTGTAGTACAATACGCAAATGTTCCTTATGCTCTTCTAGAGTCTTGGAATAGATCAATATCATATGTGAAGATCAACACAAATTTATCGAGAAAATGATGAAAAATACCATGCATCAAACTCATGAATGTGGCGAGTGCATTGGTCAATCCAAATAGAAAAACCACAAATTTGTAATGCCCATAATGAGTTCTGAAAGATGTTTTAAAAACATACTCATCTCTGACCTGAATCTGATGATATCCTGATCTTATATAAATTTTAGAAAATAATATTGCTCCTTTCACCTAGTCGAATAAATCATTGATTTGCGACAAGGGGTATTTTTTCTTAATATTTAATTTATTGAACTATCGATAATCACTACACATTTGCAAGGTCCCATCCTTCTTTTTAACGAACAACACTGGAGCTCCCCAAGGGGATGCACTGGGCCGAATGTACCCATTTTCCCATAATTCTTGAAGTTGCATTTTGAGTTCAGTTAACTCCAGTATGATCATATGATAAGGAGCTCTAGACATCGGTGCTGCCCCAAGAACTAATTCTATGGTGATATCAATGTCATGCTTAGGAGGAAATCCTGATATATTTCCTAGAAATACATTAATAAATTCCTGAACTACTGGTATGTTTTCCACAACAACAATATTCTCCTTAGTATTAGAATATCCCACTTGTATTGCATATATCATGCAACCCTTCCTAAGACATTTTACCAGCTGAGTGGCAGTAATGGAACGTAACTTCATAGGGTTTCTAATCCTTTTAATTTCACACTAAGACCCATCTTCAGCCAAATAGATGATAGCCTTTTTTTTACAGTCTACCAAGGACCAATTTCTTTCCAAACAGTCCATACCATTTAGTAAATCATACGATCCCAACGATAAGATATTCAACTCGACACTTATATGTTGTTCCCCTATTTCAATCAAACATGCTAGCACTTTAGCAGTCACTTTCCTCTTAGCTACATTTGCTAATTATAATAACCAGGGATTTTTAAATTTATGGGTTTGCAGACAACACTTCTCTACTATGTTAGGACTAATATAACTCAAACTGGCACAAGCATCTACTAATATAGATATATATTGATTGAGTAGCTTACCTTCTAGTTCTACCATTGTGGGCTAAAATATGCTTTATGATCCTCCAACGCTGCATTAATCCAGGGCACTCTCCTAGATACATCTCCTACTATTGATGCCTCTTGTAAGTTAGCCACATGCTCCTCCTTGGCACGATGAGGACAATTTTTATAATGATGGGGTTTCCCACATCCCCAACATTGTAAAGGTGGTTTTGCATCTAACTAGCTTATGGCTTCTTGGATGCTTCAGTGGCCTTACCCTTCATTTGTCATTTAGGCTTATTTATGCTTTTTCCAAACTGTTTTTTCAAATATTTTTTTGGGAAATTATTCAAATTTGCAGGTTTAGGGTTTTTAAATTTTTGATGTCCCTTTGATCCTTTCTTCTGAGGCCAACTCTTGCTAGATTTTTTCTGTTTCATCCACTGGTAACACATTTGGGCCTTGGGAATTGCTTCATCCATGGTTTTTGGGCTGTCAAATTATATTCTTTCTTTCATAAACGTACTAGATATATTGTTCAAAAACCGTTGTACTTTAGCTTTTTCTTCACGGAGATAAGGCACATACCTCAATATAGAGGTAAATGTAGCTATATATTTGTTCATAGTTAACTATCTTAATCGTAAATCATGAAATTCCTTGGCCTTCTGATCATATGATTGCTCTGTCAAGTACTTGTTCTTCAATTACTTTTGAAATTCTTCCCAATTTATGTTATGTTCTTATATTACTTGCACTGCTTTAACTTCTTCCTACCATAGGGTGGTTTCACCCTATAGATGATAGATAGATAGCCTAGCCCATAGATTATTGTTATAATCATAAACTTGAAAGTACTTATTCATATTAATCAACAAGGCTTCTGCCACTTCTTCCTTTTATCCATAAAATAATGGAGGTTTAATCTTCCATAATTATCCTTGTAATTCCATCTTTTGTTTCTTTTCTTTTTTTGATTTTCCACCATACTCGATTCTTCCTCATTATCAACCCCGGTCTGGTAATTTTTCTAAGTGTGACTTACTTATGAATTATTTTCAGTGAGTTGATATTAGGCTCTCGTACCCTGAACTTCGTGCTCAGGACTTGGCTGATCAGTCCTATGATTTTGTCTTTCTGAAAGGCTTTTTTAAATCCTTTCTTGTTCATGCATCAATCTCTCATTATCAGCCTACATACACACCATTTTCATTTTCAATTGTTGCATAGTTTCCAACATCCTTCTTGTTTGTTGTTGTTTCTCCTCTAGTAATTGGTTTGTTTGATGTTGTTGGTTTACTTCCAGTTGTACCCACATTTATGGTTTCGCTTCCGGTCCTATTGTGGAACCAGTTCCCCCTGTTGATCTACTCGGGATCCGGTTTCCAGTTCCCCTCCTCATCGTAATGAATCACCTATTGACCTCCCAAGCCTCAATATTGCAACATGGGAGCTCTAATACCATATGTAACATTCATAAAACTCTTGCACAATACTTAGGATAAAAAAAAATTAACTACAGTTCTTTACCATGTACAATATTACAAAGTTTACATATCTTCGTACGAGAGGTCATTATTAACACTTTAATTTTTTCAAATTGTAATTATTATTATGACTCATACGAATTTATACAAATCCATCCATGGAATATGACAGACATATGTTGTTATTCTCCATTTGTACACGTAATTGGTGGTAATTACCTCTATTAGGGTATTGTATTAATGTTATGCCAATTGGCGACCACTGCTAGGCGACTCGCATCCTTACCCTTGGTATATCACTTAAAAAAAATTACACTTGATACGCAAATTGATATTTCACCTTATGTCGGGTAATATGTTCTTAAGTTAATTACTTATGGTGATGAAATCTCCAACAATATATTTCGAGGGTTTGAGAAAGGGCAGGTGTTGCATCAAAATTAGGACATCTGGATGGATGGTGTTATGGTTGTGGATTCATTCCTGATATGACAGCTTGGACTGCCCGAAGGGTGGTTAGGGTATTACCCCCACCCAAGTACTCAACACGTCCATTCACTTCCGCCTCTGCACCAGTTTCGTTTTGCGTTCACCAGCGATTGGAACACCAGTTGGGTAATTTCTTCCTCGTTGTGATCACTGTGAGCTTCGTTGGCAAGTTTGGTGCATTACTCTTTTTGTTATTACTGAGAACCTCCGGTCTGGGGTATATTTCTTTGCATCCCTCGATAGTTTTTAATTCCATTGTTCACTTGACAGTTGCAAAACTCAGGTTGTTTTTTTATAATTGTTTGACATTCAGATTAGCTTTATTTGAAATTTTTTTTCCATTTCAATGAGTTGAATTTCCCTTTTATTGTAGCTGCAGGGTTTATGGTTCAAAAGGGGACCGTACTTTGTTAGGTTAACTCCCTTACTGTGCATATTCAGAGTTTCTACGAACTCATTTTTTTCCTTCTATTAAGAATCAGAGTCATTGTTTCTATTTGGTTTATGCATAGGTATTACATGCTACCTGAAGCTTGCATGTTGTGGTTTCAGTTTTCACTGCGAGGGTTTAACACTCATTTTCCTACCAGGTATTTTTCTGCCTCCGCCATTGTATTTGGCCCTTCTAGCGCTCATTCTTCTTGTGAATTTCTAGCAGGAAGAAATCCTTCTGCTCCTAGTTGGCCACTTACACTCCATCGAGAGCTCCTGGCTTTTCTTCTTGTTTTTATATATAATTCAAGGTTTATTCCCAAAGGCATTCTGGTTATTTATCAACCCTAAGGATTTCTGAGAATTAAATTCCCCTATCCAATCTGCTGAGGAGTGAAAGCTTCTCCAGTTAAATGGCTTCTGATGTATTTAAATTAGGTGTGTTTTGTTAATAGAATTACTCTGGGTGATCATTGTTGTATAAGTCTCTTGATAGTTCCTCCTTATCCGAGAACAGTGTATACGTTTTGGTGTTAGGAGAGATACAATGTTCCGTGTATGTATGTAATCTTATTATAGTTAAGACTATTAATTTCTTGACTCTATACTGTGAGGTGCATGGGTTTAGATACATTGATTCTGATGCTATGTTATTGTCTCAATTAAAGGATTTGTGTACCTTTGGGGTTTTCCGCCGTTTGATGCATGTTATGATAATTTCTTAGTTTTGTATGTGTTCATTATATTTCTTACAATGTGCACAGTATATGTTGTGGTTAACTTCAGTTTGGGTTCAGAGTAACTCCTCATTATTGGAACCACTCTTTCTATTTCTTCACTATTTCATTTGAAAAATGCTATGGTTACCTATTCAATGATTTATACATACTAGATAACAACCCAGTAGTGTATTTAATGAAGATGACCAGACCCAACCATTCAACATAATTATTTACCTATTTCCCTTGGTCTATGATCATCGGTTTTCCAAACTTGTAACGGACTCTCTGACCTGAGGCCCTTCCCATATTAGAATAACCGTTCTCTACGGGTTTTCCTCTAAATTTTCAGTTGTTTGTACTAATTATTGCTATAGTTTTACCAATATCTGATCTGCGAGTCTTACAAAACCAATTACATAATAGACTTTACGAATTACACCTAATTCTGCATCTTCATAGACTTCATATATATATATATATATATATATATATATATATATATATATATATATGATAAAAAAATAGGCAAGCACATATCTTTTAACTAAAATATTTCACAATCACAGTCTTTTAGATAAAATAGTCAATCACAATACATATATCATTCATAGCTAATTATCTAATTTCTAGAAATATTGATTAGGAAACTCAACCAGAAGAGCCCTCTATCCTTCCAATAATATAGAAAATCACGTTTGAATATCCCCTCGAGCCCCTACTACCTATATAGTATGTGACAACTTTTGTCATCCTATTCTCCTTGCAGACCTCAAAACATGTTCCAGGTTCAGTCTCGCGTGGGTCTAGAGGGTATTCCACTAGATCTAAGCCCGAATCTAGAATAATCCTCTCTTGCAACTCCAGATTGCAATATTATTTATGGTCTTTTATCTCTTTTATCGTTTTCTTATAAGGGTGGAACCCCTCTCCTTCCCACTGAGACTCATTTTATCTCTAGGGAAGGGAAGCCAAGAACCAAAACTGTTTAACTATCTGGTAGTTAGGTAACTACTACTGGGCCTCTTCTCCTGAATTTCCATATCATCTCTCCTTAATTCTAATTCATGTAATTTCATGCATAACAATAATGAAATCTGCTCACAAATAAAAATATATAAATCTATTTTTGAAATCATAAATTAACTCTTTTAGCTTGAAAACTTCATTTAAAGTTAACTAACAAAGTTTATGACTTGACTAGCTAATCAATGAGTCATAACCAATAAACAAAGAACCAATGTTTGTACTAAGGGATTACATTGATGAGGTGTATTGTTAAGGCACTCCATGATGTGAAGGTCAACATTGCAGAACTCTATGGGAAAAAATCCACCCATGTTAAGGGTTTGTGTGGCTCAGGTCAGGTGCAATCCCTATGTGATTTTGATGGCTTAGATGCCACTAGGTCATCCTTTCTGAAACCAAAGGTTAAGAATGCAGCCATATTATGACTCACACAACTTACCAAACAAAAAACCAAAATTATTAACCATGGAGATTTGTCCTCATTTTATCATTGAGATTCTTAACTTATAAATAATATTTATTACAATATTATGTTTATTAATACCAAATTCCCAAAAACCCATAACTAGAGTTCATATGGCATTTTTAAATTAATTAATTAATTAAATTTAAAGGGCATAAATAGCATAATCACTTTTGAGATAAATATCAACATTTTATTTGTGACTACTACTACTAATATTTTAGAATGTTTTGTGGAGGTGAAATCCCTACCATGGATGTATACTTTAGAATAGGGCTTCCATAATTTTAATATAATTATTAATAATTATTATGTGAAATGGGCTTCATAAATAGGATATTATTAAAAAAACTGTAGGGGTAACTTGATGAGAGATGAGTGTTATGTACTATGAGGTTTTAGGTTCAAATCCCCCCACTAACCCATGTCTCTAGAAGAGATATAGTGCTAATCGAACCCAATTTATTTATTTTTTTACACTAAAGAGTAGTATTATTATATTAATCCGTGACTGGTCGTGTCTAAAAATAGGAGATTACAATTTGAAATCAGTTCCATCCTTGGGAAACATAGTTTGTAATGTGTCAAGCTCAGCCCAAAGACTATGAAAAAAATCAAAATTCAACCGAGCTATTACAAAATCATTCAGATATGCCTTAAAAAACTGACTAAGTAGCAAAATACATTTATAGTTTAACATAAAAAAGTAGAGAAGACTGGTCATTTGGATCAACCAACCTGTTGAGATCAATCCCTATAGATTCCTCCTCAAAAAGTGAATTCTGCTCATCTAGCTAAATTTGCAATTCATCAATTTGGTTGTGTAGTGAAATCACTTCGTCTTCCAGTTGATGAATCTTTTGGTTATTATCTATATGATTTTCTCAAGCATTCCACAAGATTCTTCTTCTTGTCTCTGGAAGAAATTCCGGAGTTCAGCCATAATTTCCATTAATTCTAAATGATATCACTTGCAGGGGGTGTAAACATGAGGGGATAAAGTAGCTAGATGGCCGCACTTCTCCTAGTTCCAGTGCACGCGACTCACCACCTCGCCCGAACGTCAGCGATGATAGTCCCAAGCGTACGTGATATTTAAATGAGGGAGAAATTCCAAAGGGAAGACGAAGTCCCAATAGCCATAAAGAGAAAAAATCTGTGACCCCAAATTAATTGAGGAGAAGAAAAAAATCCATAGCACTCAAGATTCCTTAAGGAGAGAATAAGATCGGGTTACCAAAATTACAAACCCATGATACTCCACAACACTCCAAATTCTACTATAAACTGAATTTCCAATAGTACTCTTGCGATTTGTCCAATTCTCCACACCAGACATAAATATTCTAGGAGACAGAGGCCCCAAATCAACCGTCAAGGAATTATTACCCAGATAATCCCACAGGGACCTAATTAGACACAAGGACCTAAAAAAGGCTCAAATGATAGAGGCCCTACTCTCGGAATCTCACAGACATTATTGTTTTCAACAAAAAATATCTAATGGAGAGACTCTCCAACACTAAGATCGACCTAGAGGAAGAACTCAACTTCCCAAATTTCTCATAGACAACCTTGACTATGCCTATGAAACCTACCCCTCTCGACCTTTTGGATAGATACCTCTCTACTATAGCTATTTTGATCATTGTTTCCCAATTTATAGAAATCCCTTAACCATGAGAATGAAAAAATACCTCTACTTGTAGCCTGAAACAACATTCACATGATGCCTATTATTTGTCCCCCATGCGAGCCATAAGATCTTACCCCAGAGAATTAAATGAGGCTCAATCTCAAAGATTTCTCGCATGGAACTGGTTTGCTGGTTAATGCGATGGTCTTGATTATAGAGCATAATAAATTGATCTCTCAAAATTATTACAATTCCACCACCAAGTGTCCAGGACAATATAATAATGCAACCACTCGTAGAGGTGATTAAATTGCATGGCTTATTCCAAATGTCGAGGACGAGAGGCTGCCACCTCATATTCTTGATGCGATTTTTGGAGTGAGGGTACAAAAATTTGAAGGGGGAAGAGTGATGAGAGGGTGAGGGAGGTGGATGCCAACAAAGTGGGGTGGGGGAAAGGTGAAGGGAGGATAGGAGGGGGAGATGAAGGGGAAGCCTATGGGAGGAGGATAGATGAGTGAGAGGGGGAGGTGGATGCCAACACAACGAAGAGGGGGAAACATGAAGGGAGGATAGGAGGAGGAGAAAAGGGGGAAGTCTAGGGGAAACATAAGGGGATATACAAACATGAACCCGAATGGAGAAAGGGTTAGTGAATGAGTTTACACCCTTAATATCCAAGCTCCAAATCAAATTGTTTCTATACTTCAAATAATATAAAATATTTTCCTTCATATGCATTATCTTGCAAGAGCCCAATTCCTTTGTTATCTCCAATCCTAGTGTCACCACTAGGAATAGGATATATTTATAGGTTATTGTTTATTGAAGCTGGAAAAAAAAACCCTCATGGAAAAGAAAGGGAAATAAATGTTGTGATTCCAACGAATGGATGGCAGTACCCCGCAGTGCCATTTTTGGCGAGAGGGTTTTCTCCTTCTCCATTTTTTTCTATAATTTGTATATTTCATACCATTGTATATTCACTTGTGTATGCGCCGAGGCTTATTCAGAGCCATAGTAATATATTTCCACAATAGGGTTAGGCATGTCTCCGAATGGATACCATTAATTATGTACTATATTGAGTGGCAATAGGCTCACGATTACCAGGTTCATGGTTCAAAGTTTAGAATTATGTTGTTGTATTATCCATGTGTTTAAAAACACGTTTTTTTATTCAGAGTCTTAACAGTGAAAAATCATGATGCTTTTAACTTTAATTTCAGTTCTAAAGCAATATGATCTTAAAAGGAGTAGTTTAACAAGGCCGAAATTTTGTCTAGAAAGTAGTGGAACTTTGGCAAGATTTTAATCCAAATTCAATAAATTTTTTTTGAAATTGGAGTTACTTATAAAATTTAAGTATTTAGGGTGCCCAAAGGTTTATGATGATGAAAAATCCATTTCCACCATCAAAGTATAATTTAAACACTATTCTGGTTAGATTTTTTAGAAAAAAATAGTCAATTATTAACCTCACTAAAACACTCCTTTTTAAAATATATAAATTTAATAAAATAATTATAAAATACAAGTTTAATGTATTAATAATAATACATAAATATGATGTATATTAGTTATTTGATTAAGTGTTTTTTTTCAACATAAGAAAATATATTAATGATTTAAACTTCTTTTGACAAACTATTAATGGGTTAGTGCAGGTCTCCTCGTTTTCCTTAAATAAATGATACGTCCCATTACTAATTTAAAAACTGAATTTTGATAAATTTTCCCAATACCTCAACTTATTGAAATACCTTTTAAAATAACTATAATACATTAAGTTGTTGGCTATAATAATAAAAAAATGAACATATATATATTTTTTTAATTTTAATTAAACGCAAATGTCTACTATAATAAAAAATAAAATAAAATTTATACATATTTTTATTATTATTTTAATTCAAAGTATATGTTGACAAATATTACAAATTGTGGTAAAATTATTTTTCTAAAGAAAATAATTTTTTTGGTCAAGCATATTTTTAAGGAGTTAAATCCATTTATGCTTCAAAAAATGAAATTGAGATATTGAATCTATTTATATATTAAAAAATACAATTTAGATAATGAAAAATTACAAATGCTCTTGTTCTTTCTCTCTCTTCATACGAAAATATTTTTTCAAGTTTTGCACTTTAAAAGAGGTTTGCACCTCAAAAAATTTGATCTCTCTATGCTTGGTAGAATCGCGATTAAGATGTATATATAAATTAAATGGTCCATATATATCTGTAGGCATTAAAATACTTATATTGTGATACATTTCACATTGCCAAGATTAAAAAGTTCATAAAAATTAACTAAATTATAACTTTATTTTAACCTATTATTAATTATAAACATATCTAATATATGACTCAAACATATATACATTTAAAAAAATATGTAACAAAAATCTTAACCATGTAGATTCACCCTCATTCTACCATGGAGATTCTTAACCTACAAATAGGCTTTGTTACAACATCATGACTTATTAATACCACATGCCCAAAAAACCATAACTCATATTCATATGGAATTTTTTTAATTAAAATGGCATATTAATGACATAATTATTTTTGAGATAAATCTCAACCTTTGATTTGTGAATACTACTAAGAATATTCTAGAAAATTTTCACTTTAAATATCTTCCATGTATGTCTATTTTGGAATAGGTTTTCCATAATTTTAATATAATATTCTAGAATAGTCTTTAAAAATATTAGGGAACTCTGTATTGAAATGTCTTATGATAATGAAGTATTATGTACCCTAAGGTTTGAGGTTCAAATCCCCCCACTAACCCAGGTCTATAGAAGAGGTTATAGTGCTATATATGATTATTAAAACATATAAATATGTGGTTCCTTCACTATTTAATATGGATTTGATATATAACATTTAAAAATATTCATAAAAAATGTTTAATATGGTTATGAATAAAATATTTCAATATGCAGGTTGAATAAAATATGTTAACAACTTTGGATCTCCCAAGAATCGAGAGGGATCAAGACGGAGAAAATTTCTCATGGTGCAAAGCTCTTTTTGAAACTAACAAGAGTAGTTAGTCAAAGAATCAACTATTAGGAGACAATCAATTGACTGATTTACTGGTGAAGTAGTCAATTGAGAAGTCGATGGGTTGTTCAAGTGATCAACTAGTGGATAGTTGGTTGAGTGGTCGACTAATGGAACCACCAACTTAGGGGTTAAAATATTGTTTGGAAATTGGCATCGTTGGGATGATAGGTGGCATCAAGTGTGTTGGAATTGATGTCAACTAGGCTAGAATTGATGTTAATTGGGCCATGATGGAAGATGTAGTGTGTTTGGAATTGATGTGGTGTGTTTCATGTTCAGTTGGAGTTGGAGCCTTGGCCAAAACTATTAGAAAATTATATATTACAGAGAAATGGAACACATAAAAAATACGCGGAAACAGAAATGCAAAAAACATATAAAACAAGAGAGACACAGATATACGTGGTTAACCCAATTTGTGTTACATCCATGGAGAAACAGACATTACTTCCTTTTATATTATCCATAAAAATGAAGATATACAGCCTACATCAGATTCATTGTAATTTCATATACTCTCTCACATAAGCCCCCTCTATCTTTCTCGCTCATAATATGCACATAATGCACAGCTGCAATAAAATTCCCTCATTTAAACCAAGGGGTTTCCTTCTAGGGAAAAACACCCCAAATAAAACATAACTTCTACCGTCAAATCATTCGCCTAATGAATGGCCCATATTGACTATCAAATTAGAATATTTTACAAGGAAAATTTACATATGTTTTTAGCTTTGGGGGTGCTACCCTTGAACCCCCGCCCGGGGGGGAGGGGTTCATAAAATTGTCGGTGCTCCCCACCTAGACCCCCCTAACAAAAATTAAATGATGGGTGTCATTGCCACCCAGTTAGGAAATGGGGTCCAACATAGCTATACCTATGAATAAAGAAGATAATCAAGCTCCACATCCAACAAAATCCAAAGGGATATTTATAGCTTTGAAGGAATTTCTACATCAGGAGATTAGTTTAGATGCTCCTGGAAATTGCGTAGTTGGTTGGTGCCTGGAAAAAGGGTTTCCAACAGGGAAGTTTTTAAATCACCCCTTAAATCATAAGTTATTTCCAGTCAAAGTTTTTAGGCCAAAGGGGTCAAATATTTAAGACAAAATTAGTGATAGTCATAATTAGAGCTAGAATTGGCCCTTTTCCATAGATGGTAGAGGTTAAGGTGTAAATGATGGATAATCCCTATAGCATTTTCAGTAGCCATGATGGCGCAAAGGTGGACCAATCTGAAGCTCAGGAGAGATAATGCATAGGTCCATCAGGGAAACATCACCTCGATGACTTGATTAGAGGAGGCACAAAGTTTATTTCCAAGGTGAAGAGGCACCAAGAGGAGGTGGACTATAATGAAAACATGGACCAATGAAAGCTCAGGAAGGTTGGCGCATGGTCCAACCCGGGACACGTAACGCTATCGAATACATCTCGAATATTTTCCATGGAACACAAGTTTTTATTTTTGGGCATGAGTGGGATGGTGTGGCACACAAATGACAACATGGACCAATGATTGGTGGGAACATGGCACATTCCCATTGGAAAATAGAGATGAATTAGCACACTGGTGGAAACCACAGTGTCATGATGATGTCAACATTTAAAATTCCCTAGACATGTACACCTGAGGGAAATGACATGTGGCATCCAAATTTGGCATTTTTAAGTGACCAAGTGGGCCAAAAATAAGTGACACATGGCAACACTCGGAGATTTAAATGTGGCAGTTATGTAGGTGGTGGTACATCACTCTGGAAATTTTCCCATTGGCATAGGAAAGCAGCGAGACACGATAGCATGTATAGTCACATTGACGATTTTCCCATTGGAACAGGAAAGTAGTGGGACATGGTGGACATAAATGTAACCCTAATAAAATTTTTGTTGGCTCGTGACTACAATTATTGGACCCATCGGGACACATAACCCTGGTGATTCTATTTTGATATTTTTCATAAGAGCACCATAAGAAATATTTGGGGAGACAAAGTCCGTCGAGGTTGGAAATTTCATGGAATTTAGCATTCCTATCAATTGAAGAAAGACACCTAGGTATTTTGTGCATGTTTTTGTGTGTTAAGTGACTAAGGGCTTACCCAAACCTATAGCCTTGATTATAAAGGTTTCAAGGGCTTAACATTCAGTTTGGGTCGTTAGGCATTATGGTTTGCGCTCGGGTCTCCAGGCTTTAAACAAAGCACTATGTGGGCATGTGTAAAGTTATGAATGGGTCAACAACCAATTCAACACTATGAGTTATATTTATCAATTTCACTAAATAATAGTAGTCTACCAAAGGAATACCTATGATTATTAAACGGGGTATGAATGTGCTGACAAATTATTTAGAAAAATGCACTATATTTTGCAGTTATGCCATATATGGAGGTTTGCTAGAGTAGGATAACTATGTTAAATATTGTTGTTGGAGTCAATGGTGATTACCAATAACACTCGATCGAGGTAGTGAGGACCACGATGCTTAAATAATTAATGGAGAATTTTCCATGGTAATGAAATCCATCCTTGATCACAGAGTTAGTACAATAGATCAGTTATAGGCAAGGGGAGCCATATAGATTAAATAAGATGAATTTAATAGTGGTTCTCCTCGAGGGTGCAGGTTGCACTGATATTTAATTCTCAAAATAGAAAACACTCGAAATACCATTCTCTAATTAATGAAGCTGAAATGAATGAGAAACATGATGTAACAATATAATGAGGAGCCATATTATAGTACACTTGGGAAGAGCCATGCACAAAAGTTATAGTATCAACCCCAGTGTATAAGAAGAACAATACATAGGATTTTTGAGTGTAATGTGAGGCAATACAACATTATTGTTGAGATTTGGGTGGAGAGCTCTATGTGTGTAAGTTTGATATTAAGAAAGGTTGAGAGTTTTTAGTTATGCAGACTAAATGAAGAAGGTCGAGAACTTATGTGTGTTGTTGCAAAGTGAGAAGAATTAACAAAATACTGAGTGTTGTGTGGGCTGAGTAAATTGAAGGCTAATAAAGAGAACAGAGAGCTGAATTTAGGCTGAGTGAGAGCCATTACAGAGAGAAGTAACTTCCTTATTGAGTGTGGGTTGGAGCCTACAAAACAGGGAGTTGGTGCTTCCATCTTAGTGGATGTACGAAGAGAGCTTGGAGGTTGGTGCCTCTTTCAAGTTGGTGCTTGAATAAAATCCTTAAAGCTACAAGATTGTGGTTGCAATATAGGTTTTAAACCTATACATCAATTATTTGCAAAAAAATTCTTAAGAAATAAAAAATAAAAAATAGCGAGAGCATAAAACATAAAAACAAATATACACAAATATTTTTCCCTTCAATCCCAAATCAGGACTACCAGCTTGATTTTTCATTATATCCCTTTTAGTGTTACAACACATATATATACATGCCAAATAATTCATAAACCCCAATCCATTAACCCTGGATTAGAACATAATTGTAGTTCCCTTGACTAGATCTAAAAAATACCAGGGGCTGAAAACCATCATGCCCCAAAACCATGTGCAAACCCATGCACAAAACCATAGGCGGGTTTGCCCACCGAAAAATAAGAAAAGAAAATTCTAGGGCACTGCCCTGGACCCCACACAGGGGGATACCTACCCCTTATGAACCCCTGGACATGGGGGGTTGTCGCCCCCCCTCTGACCCCCCCGCTGCACGTGCGACTAATCGTAGAAAGAATATGACAGATACCCAACATTCTCCCACTTGTTGTTTTCTTTCCGTAGGGGGCCATAGGAGATCTTACTTATTAGTCCACCCCTGCAACACCCATTTTTTCTCTACACTAAGAGAACTTTTGAGTGCTCAAAAACTTCGTTAATGCATCTGCAACATTATTCAAAGTGTCCACCTTTACCAACAACACCTTTTTATCCTCAACCATATCTCTCACAAAGTGATATTGAACATCAATGTGCTTTGTATTTGAATGATAAGTAGGGTTATTAGCCAAGAAAATTTCACTTTTTCTATCACAGTCTATCCTTATAGCTCACTACACCAAACCCATACTTGAACACAATATTTGCAACCAAACTGCTTCCTTGCTTGCATGAGTGGCTGTTATGTATTTTGCCTCTGTAGTTGAAAAAGCCACTATAGACTGTCTTTTAATCATCCAAGTGACTACACCTCCAAATATGCTAGACACATACCCACTTGTAGACCTTCTTTGTTCCAAATTTCTAGCCCAATCTACATAAAAAAAACCACAGATGTGCAAAATTATGTCCAATCCTAGTCTTCCCTAGTAACACAAACCATAATCACTAGTGCCACGCAAATATCTGAAAACCCACTTCATTGTTGTCCAATGCTCCTTCCCTAGTTTTGATATAAAAATTTTCAATACGCCCACTGCGTGTGCAATGTCTAGTCTAGTATAGACCATTGCATACATCATGCTACCTACTACAATTTCATATGGAACACGGGACATATCCTCCTCTTCTTCTTGTGCCTTGGGACACTGTTCAGCAAATAAATTTACACCTATAGGAATATGAACCTTCACCAATTTACTATCCCGCATATTGAACCTCTGCAATATTGTCTCGATATACTTCCTCTAGTTTAACCAGAGCTTCCTCTTTGCTGGATCTCACTTAATTTCCATGCCCAAAATATAGTTTGCAGCACCAATATCCTTCAGGTCGAATTTGGATAACAATTGGGTCTTCAAATCCTGGATAATTTCTTTGTCATTTCCAATCAACAACATATCATCTGCATACAATACCAAATAAATAACATGGTAACCAATTAATTTAAAATACACACAATGATCCTCTTTTCTTCTGGTGAAGCCAAGTCCCCATATATAGGTATCAAATTTTTGATACCACATCCTTAGTGATTGCTTTAACCCATACAAAGACTTTTTCAACCTGCATACCAGTTCTTTCTTACCCTTCACCATAAAGCCTTTAGGTTGCTTCATGTAGATCTCCTCTTCTAGATCCCCGTGAAGAAATTATGTCTTCACATCCATCTTTTCTACCTCAAAATCAAATGTGGCAGCAACATATAAAAGTAATCTAATAGAAGTAACCTTAACAACTTGAGAAATCAATATCACCAAAATCAATTCCCAACACCTGGGAATAAGCTTTTGCTACCAACCAAGCTTTGTATTTCTCCAACTTGCCTTCTACATTCATCTTCTTCTTAAAAACCCATTTCTTCCTTCCATCCAAAAACTCCACCAGAACCCATGCCTCATTTTTCTACAAGGATTCCATTTCATCGACCATGGCCTCCTTCCAGATTTTTCCATCCTATGAATCCACTGCCTCCCTAACAGTTATGGGATCATCATCAGTTATAGTTAAAGAAAAATTTGAATAGAAAGTAGATGGACTATACCTTTTTGGTTGCCTTCTTTCTTGAACTGATCTTCTCATAGTTGGAGTTTGTGGTTCTTCCTCTTATGAATCTTGTTCTGTTGTAGAGTTTGATTCATCCTCCTTTAGCTCAAAATCTATCTTCTCAGGTTCATTTGGTAGGAATTCATCTTGGCTGTAAAAACATCTTTCACCTCTCTAAACAACACATCTCGGTTGTACACAACCTTCCTTGTTTTAAGGTTCCAAAGTTTGCAACCTTTTAAACCATCCTTATACCCAATAAAGATGCACCTTTCAGATTTATTATCCAACTTGGTCCTTTTCTCCTTTGTAACATGTACATATGCATCACATCTAAATACCTGTTGGGAAAAATATTGAGAGGGGGGGGGGGGTGTGAATCAGTAGTTAGAGCTCATATCTATAAATTTAACCTTTTCTTTTACAAATTTCCATACGCGGATTTTATGAACCGAACTCACGTATACATGCAGATATGCTGAAAGAAACTAGCCTATACTGATATAAATTTCTAGTTTTAGAAAACTTC